>JAECUM010025104.1:0-52869 GCA_016617855.1 Megalonaias nervosa | reverse complement strand
CTGCGATTGTGAAGTTTTGAAATATGTGGTCATTCACTGATTAGAGAAAAAGTAGACGTGGTCTTGGCGTGTTATGAAGACATCCAGTTGACAACTGTGGTCCAGAAGACCGTGGAGATAGGGAAAAACAAGGGACCTTCAGAAGAACTCACGAGAGTGTTTGATTCGTTTGGTATAGAGACCCCTTGCGTATGTATGTGTGTATGTGCGTGTGTATGTATGTATGTATGTATGTATGTATGTATTTCTATCTAATCTTTTATATGTAAGTCTCATTTTAATTGCAGAAAGTCAGATAAATGGCTTCATTACCTTCAAAAAGAACACTACATACGGCTTTAGCATAAATTAGACGAACGCTTCATGTATTGCCTCGATTTGTTTCTCATTGAAATGCAGAGTTTGCGAAACCGAACTTTGCCCTCGGCGTTTGTTTCTTTAATGTATTTGACACAGCACAAGGTCTTTTAAAAATGATTTGCCTAATTTAAATATAATTGTTTACATATGCAAATGTTTATCTAATCGACGAGGATCTAACAGAGAAACAGTGGAAAATTGATTCAATTAAAACTCTATCATCTCAGACGTTTACCGCCATTTTGTTGATGTCAACCTTATTAATTTAAAATGAAAACTTGTTTCAACAATTATATTTATTCAAGACACACTGCACTGTTTACAATTTTAAAATAATATGTTGTCGAAGTTAAATATCAATATTTACACTTCAAAATATTTAGTTACTCGACGAGGCGCAAAAATATTTTTATTGAAGTCCTTTAATGTAAAACTGACCCAGTTTTCGCTAAGAGTGTCCGTCGTCTTTGTTTATTTAAGCTTAACAATTTGCGAACAAACGTGTTTAAACAATTACAATAATTACTTTTGGGGTGTACTTTTTGCTATGTTGTATCTAGCGCAATCAGTATTTTGTACCTTTAAAATGAATTTGATATTAATGAAAGGTGTTTACCAGTTTTCTTTAAATCTCTTAAAGACTCTCATCTTCTACTGGCATCAAAATCTTAAAGTGGCCTGCGTCTCAACCCTCTGAAGGGGACTTTTTGCGTATGTGTTGCAAAGGACATAAAACAGTAACGTACAGGTTCTTGTAGTTTGGTCTTCTATTGCTAACCTGTCTGTAAATGATTTAATATCATATTTGTCTATTTTCTGAACATATTTCCTTTCGTGTATTTATCTGCCAGTATGTTGATGATAATAATCATATGGCATAATCCAGCAAACACTTTAAAAAGAATGTCGGATGCATCTTTTGCGTAAGAGTTACTTCTCTTTCCACATGATAAGGGCAGAATAAATAAATCTCCCTTTGAGTATGAAAATATGCGTTCAGATGTTTAGAAAACAATTGCTCATTTGCATTAACAGCACTCAGGGCGTTATTTTAGCCTCTAGACAGTAAAAGGCAGGTGAATTTCGACAATGCATAATGATGATGAACGCATTCAATGAGATGACTCAGACATGAAAAGTGTGGATTTTATTTAACATAATTAGACGCTATACCAACCCCCCCCCCAAAAAAAAAACAACGTACAGTCTTCTTATTACGATATCACCTATTTCCATACTAAATAAAATCCATTGATATCGCTGACCAATACTTTAATTGCTTTTAATATCCTACTTATTAGTTTTGAGAAAGCGATAAAACTGTATTTTATAGACACACATCGTTTGATGGAATAGATTCCTCCTTAGTCACAAGTGTAATGACCTGGTGATATTGAGATGAAATCAACTTCCTTGCCTATTTGAGAAAAAAAACATGTCGTATTGCAGAAACCTGTTGCTGCTGTTATATATATATATATATATATATATATATATATATATATATATATATATATATATATATATATATTGTCGTTAATTTTGGTCTATGTCTGTAGATTGCAATGATCTATAAATATGTTCTTAACGCGGGTTCGAGTTCTATATTATGATCTTAAGAGGTTCTTTAAAAAGAACCTGTCTATATGTTTGGGGTAATTTACCACTGGATGATTAAGTTAGGTGTGTTCTGTTGCGACATGGAATGTACTTTAAAAAATGTCACGTGGGAGGGATCGAGTAGGAAAATATTGAGAGGTAGAGTTGTAATGTATATATTAGGTGGAATAACTGGACAATTAATCCATTCCAATTTCCCTATTTTTTGGTTTTAATATCAGTCTGCAGATGTATTCAATGTTTTGTTTAGATATAACTTGAGAGGAAGCATGTGTTTGAATTATTCGTTGGAATTATAATGTGCTCATTGACTTTGGACTAAAAGATTATTCTGGAATTATTGTGAATTCATTCAAAGGAGTTCTGGACAAAGCCATTGTGATATATCAAGAATATAAACAAAATGGTCCTCTATTATCATCATCTATATCTAACATATTTCAAACAAGAAATCTGTGACGCAGATATGTATGTTATTGATGTAGATGTGTGAATGAGTGTGAAAAAAATACACTGGTTTTCCTCATTGGTTGTCCTGGCTATTTAAAAACAGACATTTTATATCTTAGTATTGCAAATGAACGTCTATTCCCTTTATGATAAATGGGTGAAGTTGATTTTAGTGCATACAACATAGCCTTACTTTAGATGTGCATCTATTTAAAAAAATTGCTAGCTCCGCCTGTTCAGTTTCACTTCCTAGACTTCAGAGGTAATATGTAACAATAACGATTCCATACCATTTTATCTTTTATTTATTTTATAATTCGTTAATTGCACATTCTGAAGCTGATACTGCCTACACTGGCAAAATTCGTATTTCCCTGTTTTAATAACTGCTAATGTTAGTGTACTTTTGGTCTATCTCAGGCTGAATGTTCAAGGTCATGGGAACAGCCATTTTAATAAGCTTTACGGTTAGATCATGCACGGTTTCAACAACTACAATATGCAAAGAAATGTCAGCCCCATTACATATAGGTAGTACAGAGGTATACCAACATTCTCTCACTGTGCATGTTACAAATACCGACATCATCTTACAGCTGTCACTCTTTCGGAAGTACGTTAGATGTATAGGACGCAACGTCATCTGTTCGGACGTAAAAAGATCTTGTTTTACGTTCATGTCATGCAAAAATTAGACAAGGGACATGCCAAGATAACGAGATGGCGAGTTCCGTCTATGTTTTGCAATACTTTTGCTCATTGTACTTTTGTATGGTTGGTGTCTCGTTTGTTCGAGGCTTTTGTTCGTCAAAGCCTTATGGAAGAATGTATTTTATATGAATCTTTACTCTTCTATTGTACGAATTATATGGGTAGGTATAATAACAGTATACACTGAATTAAAATGTATTTCATATACTTCTCTACTTTTCTACTCATGCAATTATTAATATTTTAGCCCATAAATCAAAGTACATTTTGTTTATGTTCATACATACATACATACATACATACATACATACATACATACATACATGATCCGTTAGCTGGATTGTTTCCATTCGCTTTTTAACAAGTGCACCCCATTAACACCAGATGGTCATGAAAGGAAGCATTCAGATGAAAATCGGGTAAACATTTCAAGTAAACATTCCTTTTATTGAAAAATTGAGTGAGATGTGTAGCAAAGAGACTTCATGCTGAAGGTTAACGACGACAGTCAATATTAACGTCATGGATTTAGTCGGAACTGCCATATGCAAAATGTGTACGTACTTGAACCCTCTTGTAAAACTGCAAATATTTGTATATATCTGACGCACGATGTCATTTATCTGTCTCTAACATTTTCATAATACTGGGCATTTTCTCAGTTTGTTATAGCGGCTCCACGTGATGCATCATCTACACTGCTTGCGTGGTCATGTGTGTAAGCATTTAACATGCGCAATTACGTGCGTACTAATTTTCTTGCCAGGCTTCGTCAGAAATTCGGCATGAACATTGCTGACTTTATTTTGTTACATCTGTATTGTCATTAATTTAATCTTCCATAACCTTTTAATATAACTAACCCGTAAGCAAACGATAATCTTCTGCCACTAACAACGATTGTTCTAAATAATATTAATTGCAAAATAATATTTGATACCGAAATTGGTGACAATGAAATGGAGTTTCTTTAATGCTTTTCTCATATTTTATTACTATACACACCACTTATGAACAGCGCCTTTTGTGTTTCTTTTTTTTTTTTTTTTTTTGCGCGTCCCAACAACAGGTCTAAATATTACACACAACTACAAGGTACAATGAGGGAGGAATATTCAGCTCCTCCCTCCATCCCCAACCCCACGAACGCTCACACAGTTTTCCTTGTGAATATTAGATGAAGCTAGGCTGTAAGATAGCTGCCGAGTTACAAACATTCCTGTCATAATGGCCATATTTTGGTCAGAAACTTCCAGCCATAAAGCGATTTCATGACATAATGTACCAACACATGAGAACACATTCAAACGTAATGACCACAACATTCCGATTTATAAGTTAATTTCAATATGCTGTTACAACTCCATGGTCTTAAACTAAGTAACAGAAAAGAGCGAAAACCGACAAGTTTTGCAAAATTCAACGAATAATTTCTTTCCCTAGAATACAAAGTGAAACTTTTAAAAGAACTTACAGTATTGTGAATTACATCCACAAGTCCAAATGTATGAAGTTCCAATTGAATTCCAGCGGTATTCCAAATATATTCCAATATATATATATATATATATATATATATATATATATATATATATATATATATACCATATATATATATATATATATATATATATATATATATATATATATATATATATATATATATATATATATATATATATATCCTTAAGTTCAACCAATGTAGCAATGTTGGAATATTTAAAACGCAGTCGACTATAGATTAAGTAATTCGTACAAGTCAAATTTTTAATTCGGCCACAAGAGAATATCACAGAAAAGGGAAACGTTCCTAAACCGGACACTGTTAAAAGCAACAATTTTAGAAAATGTACGGAGGGGATACAATAGTTAAATAACATTAGATTGTATTTAGTAAGCGCAGATTATGTGACTAGTATGTATGCATATATGTATATGGCTTAATGGCACATCAGCATAATCGTGGCTCTATCGTACTGAGAGAGGTCAGATATCTTTTAAAAGGCATACAAAGGAATGATCAAGGGTAAAATGGAACTTTGATATAAAATGTGCTAGCTTAAACCGCCCAAGACCTTTCCTACTGGATCATCCTAACGGAATGCATCCCAAGGCAGTTAAGGTCGCTTCGATTAGTCATGTCTTGCAGGATGTCGCATCAGGCTTATTCTTCATCTGCGAGCCTGAGAGGAATTATTTCTGGCGCTCTCTCCCCCGGGATTTCTCGTTGATGGAGATAGGTTTTGTCGATTTTAAGGTTCGTTACAGACACACACAACTGAGTATTCTTTTTAAACATTTTTTAATTTTTTTTTTTTTTATTTTGACCTTTACATCTTCGGTCATAAATGGCACAAATATTAAAATAGATTACATAAAATAGGGTTATACTACGTGAATAAAGTCTACGGATAAGGGAGTAAAAGTTAAGATTCTATCATACTATAGCTTCATTAGAGTCAACCTTACAAAGTAGTATGGAAATTAGCACTGGCGAATCACAATAGATTTAACTTCAATTCTTCTTCTTCTTCTTCTTCTTCTTCTTCTTCTTATTATTATTATTATTATTATTATTATTATTATTATTATTATCATTGTTGTTGTTGTTGTTGTATTCCTGGCTACCCTGCATTTCTAATCTATTCATTTGTTACCTTGTCCATTTGTCCATAACTCTATTCCACTCGCTTCAAGTTTACCAGCTACTACGTTCATTAGGCGTGTATATTGTTATGTATAACTATATTACTTATATTATTTGGAAAATAATGAAATTAATAAGAGTCATTTATTTATGGACTTTTTAATTGCTAATATCCAATGAATGGTTGCACTGTAATGATTAGTCATGTGTAATGGGTAATGCTATTTCATTCATAAATTCAAAGGTCGATGCTCTGGAACAGTTCAAGTAAACATCACCTGTTTCAACGAGAACATTGCTACTATAAGAATGTCATACTGACCTAGTTCCTGACTGGCATTAAGCGGTTAGTGTTAGGACAGGTTGGCCTGGTGTCAGGATCATGGGCGCACGCAGAATGTTTTTTTTGGGGGGTCAGGATTTTTTGCAGGGGGGTGTCAATCAGTCACGGACGGGAGAGTTAGCATAATAAGCAGTCTGATACTAAAGCTAATATTAACTAAGCGTTTTGAACAGAATCTTGTGACATATTTTCAGCTTCATTTGCATGATTAAACTTATATATATATATATATATATATATATATATATATATATATATATATATATATATATATATATATATATATATATATATATATATATATATATATATATATATATATAGTAATAGAAAACAAGGTTTCTAGTTCGGAGACCCCCTACCCCTCCAAAATATATTTTGTCGGGGTAGGGGGTCTCTGATCTAGAAACATTTATTTTCTATTACTACAGTTACAGACATGTTTTATGATAATCTTTTTCATACCTACTAACTCACATTGGCAGAATATCTGTTAACATACTGTCAATAATACGAAACTCGCGTATTAAATCGTCCATATCATATTTTACGCCTCGCAAATAAGATCATATCTTATCAAGTAATTTTTTGTAAGTGATACTTGCTGTTTTACAAGCATTTTGTTTTGGTCTCAAGTTGAGGCTCAATTTTCTTACACGCTGTTGCAAGAGAAACACCAACACCAGATATTATTAATAAAAACGGATTTAACGATGCGCCACTTGAAATTATACCAGAGCCAGTCATTAGCAGTGGTAAATATGATATTACTCGAAGTTTTCTACTATAATACTTGCAACATTGTTTTACGCACCAAAGTTTTTTTTTATGATAATATCTGTAATATTGCATTAGTGCGTCAACATCTTGTTTTGGAACTTCCCCAGAAATATGATTGAAATCGACGATCTGTTTTCTCATTATACAACCTTTGCTTACAATTTTTATATGATAGTAAAAGTTCTGGCACCAACAATTGAATCAAGAAATTCACGAAACTTATTATTGTTAGGATCAGCTTTAAAATCTCTGTACTTGTCATAAACATCTGATGAAGTATCTCTATATCGTTCATCTGTTAGTACCTTGGTTTTCTTTTAACCAACTGTAGGAATCAAACTGGTTTATTACTATAAATTCGTACAAATTTGATTTATTTACCAAATTACCGTATTCTCTTTCTGTTTCATCAATAAACCATAATATCAAGCTTATTTGATCCAACGTGAAATTTTTGAGGACATGATATTGTCTAATGATTGCGTATGCGACTATAAAATTTACTAGCATTAATATTCGGAGTCTGTCTCTATAAATTACGACAAGACTCATAAGAGAAGCTACTTTTTGCATTAATTTTTCTCATGGTTTCGTGAGTATTTTCTCGATTACATTGTAATAATTTAGTAATGACAATTGTCTAGAGCGCCGGAGCGATGGAACTAGAATATCATCTTCTTCACTTATGTCGTAATAAGAATCAATATTTTTTTCCAAATTTGTTTGTGCTACTTCTTCAGAACAATTTTCTAGCTCATCATCACTGAGATAAATAATTTCATCGTCAAGATCTTTGATTATCTTTAGAGATCTGTCAACAATATTCGGATCGAATTCAGGTTTTCTGCGTATCATTGGTAGAATTGCGCTCAAGTATACTTTTATGATTAACGTTGTATCCGTTGTCATGGTAACGATTTTAACTAGGGTTTCCTTGTCATGGTAGTACATACCGAGATACTTAAAAATTTCTCGTTTTAAAAAACTATTGTATAACTTCTTGTTCGTCTTTATTCCTATTATCCTAGATTCCGCTAGTTTGTTGAGACGATTATAGTTATCGTTCATTTTTTCCTCCTGTGCTATTCGTGCTTTTAATAAGCTTGATCGCATTATCAAATCAATATTTTTAAAATCAAGCTCAAGCAATATATTTTTAACATGATTTCAGCTTGTTTTTGTTCTTCTAGACAATCGTCAGGATGACAGTATCTGCTTATAATATAAAAATCTTCTGTTGTTTATATTAGTTGTGGTCCTCGCATGCACATAACACGAACAAATTTTATTTCTTCTTGACAATGGAGAATTTATCATTGTAATTGTAACATTTTTCTTAGTATTTATCGCACGTGCCGCTAGTGATTCGTTTCCAACATCTTTTTTTGGGTTAAAAAAATTATCATAAAATACCCTTGCAATGGTTATAATTGGTGGTTCTGACATTATTTTATAGCATTAAATTAAATATGAGCATCAAGTGTGTATATTTGAAATGCTGTCAGTCCTGGAAACGGACTTTCAGCAGCGACAACATAAACTAGAAAGCACAAGTACTTGTTAACTGTCTTTTCTGTCGGAATTGTAAAGTATTGTGTTGTTGAAATATATTCTCTGTGCTATATAATGTTGCCCAGTTGATTTCATCGTTTGATCCTTCCAATCGCCAATTATAAATTTGACCAACACTAGAGTTTAATCGACCTCGCAAATGAAATTGCCAAATAGCGACTGCAATGGGACATTTAATTTTAATCCAAAAGTTTTCAACTTCTCCGTTAGTAGTCCATTCTTGCCTATCAGAGAAAGCGTGATGAGGATAATTTTCAGGATAATATGATGATGCGCTTACCTCAAACCCAACTCAGTTATCAGTTGCCTTAAGAAGTGTTGGAATATATCCAACATTGTTTTGGTTTGTTTTATACCACTAGGAAGACTGTCAACGTACTCTTTATTTGTCAGATAATTAGGGTTAACTGGAACATATGTCGTTGTTATTTTATTGTTTCTCATATTTATGTTACCTGACATTTGTCCATCAGATCAGATTCTTCTTTTAACTGAGCGTAACTAATTGCATCAGTATCATTAGCTGGTGGTAAGGTTGTCGGTAATCCAGTTATTTTTGAGTTATTGCTCATTACAAGGTTACCTGTTATTGTATCGCCAGCTTTATTGAGCTTATTATCGATAACGGATTTTAGTTGCGTATAACTTACAGCTTGTGTATTATCAACATTTGCTGGTGGATACGCAGCTTCCAACCCAATGATTTTTTTACTTGACATATTAATATTGCCTGTGACCGTTTAACCTGTTTTGTCAAGCTTGTTATCATCAACATATTTGAACTGTAAATAACTTACCACTTGTGTTTGATTTAAGTTTCTTGGCGGATACGCGGTTTCTAAATTTATTAATTTTTTTTCTGACATATCCAAGTTACCGCTTAAAGTTCCTCCTGTCAGTGATAGTTTGTTATCGTCAACAGATTTTAGTTGTGCATAACTAACAGCTTGTGTATTAACAACATTTATTGGCGGATAATTTGTTTCTAAACCTAGAACTAGTTGATTTGACATCAACAAATTGCCTATCATTTTATCACCAGTTTTTTCAAGTAGCCTGATAAATCAATGTTGCCATTTGTTATTGTTGTACTTACAGCTGACGAATCTCCTAATGTTGTTCCAAATTTTGTAAAATAGCTCATTATTTGTTTATTGTCTGATAATTATATATAAACTTAGTTTATAATAATTGCAAAGCTATCGTCGATATTAAATTTTGATACAGAACGGCTGGTTCAACATAAACACAACAATGATCTGCCATATTGTCATTATATCATTGTTGGGAGAACTGGATCGGGGAAAACAAATTTGCTGATGAATTTACTGCTGGCCGATAATTTTAACTACGACAGAGTTTATATTTACACAATTAATCCACAACAGGAAAAATACGAATTATTAAGCGAGTACAATAACAAGATTCATGATGATCTTGAGGCTGGTGAAGATTTTTTTTTATTATTAGACCACCAGAGGAACTTATTCCAGTTAATCAACTTGACTCAGATGAGCATAAGATAGTAGTGTTTGATGATATTCCACTTAATAATGAAGAGATGAATAAAAAAAAAGATCTTACTTTTCACTGTCACGTAATAAAAAATGTAACTCTGTCTATCTCGCTCAGGGATTTTACAACGTCGATAAATTTATTAGACGAAATACCGGTTACTTTATATTATTTCCCGGACTCGACAACGTTGACGACATAAATATTGCAAACGAGCAATATGGTGACGTAACAAAAGATAAATTTATTGAACTGTATCATAAGGCAACAAAAGGTAAATATAATTTCTTTTTATTTGATAAATTTACACGTGATCCAAAAAATGTTCCGCTGCTGTATTAAAAGTTATCTAGAGTAAAGTTTTATCAAACCGTTATTGAATAATAATATGGATAAACAAGCAAAGTACAGAAAATATATAGAAGATCTAAAACAATATTGCTCAATATCATGCAGAATTTAGGGAAAAAGTTAAAGAAGCACGACGTGGACAAGTAGTTGCCGCGGAGGAATCAGTTAGAATTTTAAAACCGGTTACTGAGGCTTTAGTTGGAAAACAACCTGAAACCTCACCGGCATCGGAAGAAGAGCATAAAAAATTACAGGAAAAAGGTCTACTTGCATTAAATAAAGAACAACAAAAAAGCCGCTATTGCAAAATCTGATGAAGAAAAAAGAAGGTTGGCTGAAGCACTTACAGATTATATAGTTGATCCTGACAGAAGACAACCTGAGATAGATTTGTTGATTCGTAATCCGTTAGAGCTTGAACGAAGATTATCAGAGAGGGTGACACTTTGACCAGCGGGAAGAAGGTTGGATGAGATGATGGAGATGATGGAGGATATAAAAAACAACAACAACAAACGGAAGGTAAAACTGCTGAAGTTTTAAGGAAGGTGCGTAAGGAAGACAAAGCTAGAAGAAAAGCTTATAGAGAAGAGTATAATTTGAATGTTCGGGACAGAGAAAGATTCGAAGCTGCTCAAGAAAATATATACAACAAAATAGAAAATCGTGAGTATATGTTTTTCAACTTAACATACAATTTCGAAGGTTCAAGAATACGCGACATTTGAAAGAAAGAATACAACGCTGATGAAAAAATTAAAAAGTTAACGGAGACAGCGGAAAGAAATAAGATATATATCAGCGAAGTATTGCCATGGAATAAAAATTACCACGAAAGTATTAGAAAATTCCGACACAGTATTATCGCCGATCTTTACATTAAAGTCATTAATCAAATAAAGCAAGAAGATACACTCATCACTCTAATGTTTTGAGCACCAAAGCAAAAGAAATAGATGAAAACCGGATATTGGCCATGCCACTTGTGGAGCATATAGATGACCATGTTGTCAGACAAGCTGAACTAGATTGGTTGATTGATGATCCAGATAAATTTAGGAAAAGGTTACAGCTAACTGTGACGGAGAGTCAACAAGAGCCAATTACGGCAAGTAAAACAACATTTGAGACAGTTATGGAAGGTGAAGATAGAGAAACAACATTTGAGTCAGTTATGGCAAGTAAAACTAGAACTAGAGAACCAAAATTTAGGTCAATTGTTACAAGGGATATCAGTCAACAAGCGGTACCAGATGTTAGGCGAGAAAGAGAACTTCTTTTAGATCGAGAGATAGTTAAAATAACAGATCAGGAATACGATAATTTTTTAGTAAATCATAATATTAACGTTAATAATATTGAAAATTGGGAAAAAGACAGATACGATAAACTAATTTAAAAACTAGACGCTATTATAAAAGCCGGTAAGAAAGCTAACAGGGATATGAAAGAAGCTACAAAAGTTGAAGATCTTCGTAAATATGAGAACGCCTTTAGAAATGGCGTTATGGCATATGTTTTTAAGACTACAGAATCAACAATTAAAAATAAACTTGCTGGAGAATATAGCTTTAAAGAATTGTTTGATCTTCACGATAAAGATCGTCTTAAAAAATTTGTAACTGGAGTAATAGTATTTACATCAACAGCTGATATGATCGGCAGATTAATGCTGTTGATATCGTCGAAAGAAGCTGGAAATGTTGGTGTTGAAATTGACAATGAAGTAGTTGATATACTTGATCATCTAAGATCGAAAGAATTATTAACATCGGACGAATACGAAATTTTACACCACGATAAAATCGCAGGCGATATAATTATATAATCTAATAAAAAAAGATGTCAACAACATTATTACTCTACTCTAGCACCGCTGCAAAAGATAGCGCAAATTTTTCAGTGAATTATATTCCGCCAATACAACTGGATTCTGAGAAAAAATATGAAATATGAAATATGGCTAACGTAACAACTAATGTTAATGACGAATTTAAATTTCAACCGAAATTGGCGTCGTGGATAAGATTTATAATTCCACAAGGCGCTTATAATATCATTGGTCTAAATAAAACAATAAAAGAGGTTATTGCTAAAAACAATGCGGACGCTGACAACTTTTGATCCAACACCAAATTATAGCACCTAACGCGCTAGAATACCATTAAAGAATAATATGATGATCGATTTTTCATCGCCAGCAAGCATTGCGTCACTGCTCGGATTTTATCCACGACGATCGGGATCAAATACAGAACAAACTGTAACATATGACGATGATCTGCCAGTAAATACAATATTAATAAATTGCTCTATTGCATCTAGATCTTACTTGGCTAAAGGCAGCAAAAGACAAACAATATACAGATTTTTGCCAGACGTTCCACCGGGTTCACTTATGAAAATTAATACACGGCTGTTTATTTATTATCCGCTAAATATTGAAGATCAAATAACAGAAATAAATATGCAATTGACGGATCAGTCTGGACGACAACTTCATCTTAATAATGAAGTTGTTACTTATTACTTACACCTTCGAGCGTAATAGAGTTTTGTACAACCTCGTTGTATAACATGAAACAAAGAAAAAAAATTACAAAAGAAAAATAGTTGGAGGAATTTTAGGAAATATATTTACTAAAATTATTGAAAGTGCTCCTGGAATAGCGCATCAAGTTGCTCCAATTGCACTGGACGCATCAAAAGCCTTTGCGAGTGGAGCTGCATCTGCCGCTGGAACTGCAGTGGGACAAAAAATAACTGATACAATAAAAGGCAACAGGCCAGAAATAAAACAAGTTATACCAGAAATCGTACCAACGGAAGAAACTAAACGTGCAATGATAAGGACGACAAAGAAACTTTTGTCTCCAAGAGGAGAGCAAATTATACAAAAATTAATATCTAATGCAACAGCACCAAATTTTATATAATCTAATAAATGAAAAATTTCTGTTGAAGATTACCTCGACTTAGCGGAGACCTATTATATAGATGATACAGTAACGGAATTTGAATATGTTGAATATCTCGACGAAAATTCTAATGAGCCTAATAAAGTTGGCGTTGGAACATTTAATACACGTGATGAGGATGTATTTCTTTTGCCTCATAAAGCAATGCTGGAAGTTCGTAGTCAGATTATGACAGTAGCTAATCCACCTGCTGCAATTGCAGCTGGAAATAGCTCTCATAAACAACGGTTGGAGCTTATTTAAAAGTGCCAGGTATCAGCTAGCTAATCAAACAGTGGAATATATTTCAAGTCACCTACAAGTTGTAAATACAATACTAAGCATTATTTCGTTTAGTGACGATTACTCTAGATCGACTGCAACTAACATGACGTGGTTTAAAGATACTGGAGCTGGTGCAGATGCGCCAGGTGAATTTATTTCAAGAGGAGCATTAGAGCATGGGGTTGATGCAGCTGCAGATGCCGTAATTGTAAGAGATTTTCTTATTGCTAATGCTGTCAATTTTGGTATAGCCCCACCAACTGCAGGCGCTAACGCAGACGCTACAAGAGTTTCACTTATTGCTGCTTGTAATAATATTTGTATAACACCACCAGCTGCAGCTGCGGACGGTGTTGCAATGTTAAATTTTCTTAATAACGCAATTAGCGTAGGAAATATACGTTACAATGAAGGTTATGCTGGAGAAAAGAACTTGCAGCAGGATCATGTCAAATTACAATGATGCTGCCATTAAGTACAATATTTGGATTTTGTCGCGATTGTAATAAAGTGTTTCGTGGAGTTAAACACACACTTATTTTAGATCGGGCAGAACATTATTGTTTATTTCGAGCTAGCGGCGCTGATGTACAATTTATTATAAACAAACTTGCTATGTAGATGCCACAGGTAACACTGTCATTTACAAGAGCAGTAGAATTAAATGATATGCTTCAAAAGTATACGAAGAAAATTTATTTTCAGCAACGTAAAATATATCAGACTGCAGTTCCAAATACTACCGACTACACATGGCGCGTCACAACAATTTCAAGCGAACAACTACCACAACAATTATTTGTTGTATTTCAGCGACAAGCGCGACGTGGAGACCAGCAACAAAATAACGCAATATTTGATAACGCTGATGTTAGGAGAATATACGCTAGAACAAATTCCAAGCAGTATCCGGAACGAGCGATAGAATGCAATTTCGCGGATGACGCTAATAAAAATGTTACTCGACCGTATATGTATCTTATGGACGCAGTGCAGAAATATCAGGACGTTGGAGATGGATCTCAAATATCAGTAGAGGAATTTCGTACACTTTATCCGATATTTTATTTTGATGTTAGTAAACGCAACAAGCGAGGTGTTGATTCGACAGCTGATATTGAAATTACCTGGACATTAGATATGGTTCTTGCACATGCGTTGTACGTTTATGCGCTGGTGATCAGCGACAGATTTATAACAATTGACTCTGTCGGAGGTAAAATGACAGTCCAAGTTTAATATAACTCTCTTGATATATGACAAAATACATCGAAAAAGAAATATATTTGACTGATGTTCAAGTTAAAAAGATTAGCGGCTGCTATTGCTAAGCAAAAGCTGGTATCACTAAAAATTAATTCATCGACAACGGGCGGTATTTTAACAAAATTAATGCTAACTAAAACACAGATAAATAATTACGATCGCGGTAATAATAATTTTCGCTGAGAAATATTTTGTCGACGATTAAAAAATAAAATGATATGCGAGTGTGATTGTGACAGAGATCTCTGTCTGGAGCAAAATAAAATTGTTACGTACTGTCAGAAATGCAACAACAGAGAAATAATTGGAACTGGTATAGATATACATAAATTAACTGGCAAGTTACCAAAACCAAAAGGAGGCTGGACATTACCAAGCCAAAAATACACTGGACCCATACAATCCGCTAGATAAACAACTAGATGAAAATGATAATCCACTGCCCGGTCAAGAGCCTTACAATCAAGTTGATGCCATAACAATGTGTCACGATATCTGCTACCGTGATAACGAACAAGATAAGCACGGATGCGATAAAGTAATTCTAGATGAACTTAAAGATATGAAACCTGTAAATATGAGAGAATGATTTGATAGAAGGTTAGTTGAAGAAATGATAGGAACAAAATATAAGTTAGGTCTTGGAAAAAAATTGTACGATGATCTGGCATCAGAGCTACATAAACCTAAAAATGTTTCCGCGACGTAAAAGTTGTCGCAAATGCCGAGAGTTTTTTAATAAAATATTTTAGCATTTTTTGGAGCAAAAAAACATAAAAAATATGTTACAGGAAACGAAGGAAAAAGCGTTGTCGTCGAAAGAACATTTGACAGCTAAAAACACAAATAAATATATTGACGATCTACAGCAGATTGTTGATAAACATAATAACACGAATCACACATCAATAAAAATGTCACGAAATGATGCAATTAAAAATCCGATTCTTGCTAATGAAAACATGTATCGCAGACATAAATTTAAGCTGGTGATAAAGTCAGAATTTCTCTGACGAAAAAAAAAAAACATTTGAAAAAAGTTTACTCCAGACAGGAGCGAAAAAGTATTTGTTGCTGATAAAGTTTTACTGGCAATACCTGTAACATACGCGCTAAAAGATTTATTGGATGAGCCTATAACTGTTAGTTTTTACGAGCAGAAACTACAAAAAACTGAGCAAGATATATTTGTTATTGAAAAAGTTATCAGGAAAAAAGGTAAGAAAAGTTTACTTAAATGGAGAGGATACAGCGATAAATTTAACAGCTGGGTTGCAACTAAATCAATACTGATATAGTATTGTAATAAATTTGCTCGTATTTTAGCAGTACAGATTTACATTTAACTGGTCTACACAACGATGTTAAATGTAACTTTTTTGCATTATCGACTAGCAATAAATTAAATATTTTACCAAAAATGAAATAGTATTTTATGCTCCTTTGTTGACCAGCAATTTTTAGATTAAGAAAAAGTTTTATAAGTTGTCAAAATATTTGTTGCTCTGCAATAGTAAAATTAAATTTTATTATTTTTTTGGCCATATGATACTTAACATCATATCGTCTAGTTGTGGGTCTGCTGTAATTTTTTTTTATCAACCACGTCCAAGATCTCGTCTTGTTCATCGTCATTGTTACATAAAATGTCGTCTTCTGGGTAATCGATCGAGTTGTGTTTATCTGTGACTGTAGCATCTCCTACTGTAAAATTATCGTCAGCATACATATCAGCAAGTCGTTTCATCAAATCCATATTATAATATATTTTTATCTAATTTATTATTGTATATGACTGACGAGACAAAGTATCATCAGAAAGTTGATATATTAAATTACAGAGAATTAGCCGAAGCAGTGCCAAAATGTTTATCAGGGTATAGTTCTTATTCTGTTGACGTTATTGTTATGCAAGTTGATTCTAATAAGATTCTGCTAACAGCGGCAGAAAAAAAAAAACAAAAAAAAAAACTTAATGACAGTTCATTTATTACACTGAAATTTAATAAAAATGATGTTTTAATGTTTGATCATAATTGTCTTACCAAAACCGAGCTAGAAAATGTAATTAATCGTCATATCTAAAGATAATTCTGTTAAAGGTTGATTGTGATGTTGCTGATTTGGTTCTGCCATCTGCTACATCTTTAATGATTGTGGATGAATTTTAAAATGTTTTGCTGCAGCTGTTATTGAAGGAAATTCTAGTTCATCACCTGTACTAACGTTATATGATATTATAGGTTTAGAAGAACATCTGAAATTAATACCACCTCCTCGTCCTCGTCTGCTATTTTCTTGTTGAGTAACAAGTTCAAGGTTTTCTAGACGATTATCTGTTTTAATACCGTTGGCGTGGTCTATCACTAAATCATCTGAAATAGGTCCGTTAAATGTTTCGTAAACAAATCTGTGGTTATAATAATTAACTTGATCAGTTAGTGTTCCTCTGATATTTATTCTAAGATAACCTCTGTTATTTATTTTTCATAATACTTTCTTCGTTTGGATATTTCGAATAATTCCTTTATCATTCGCCTCATAAAGATCAAACACGGGATGAGGTTGAAATCACTTTGTAAAGACAAGTTTTCAATGTCATCATCTGTAACTGCGCCGTTGACATGATATACTCGCTGCCCTTCTGGAATTTCATCAAAAAACAAAGTGTAAATAAAATCTTTCCTAAACATTTCAACTCTCTCAGCATTATCATCTTTGACGCTAATCTTATAACCAGCTTGTGTTGATTTTCCTAACCTATTTCCCGCGTATAAGTTATACTTGGAATGAACATGATAGTATTTGTTGCTCGTTTGCGCTTGCCATTATTTTTTTTATTATACTATAAGCATTTTATATCTCTAATTGGTTTTTCAACTAGCGCGTGCGCATTGTGCTGTGAGATATCAATTAAATACAAAAATGTTATATAAACATAATGCTGAAATTGCAAAATTTTGTTAAAAAGAGCCTTATAGGAAAACCTACAAAAATAACCACCGCTTTTGCAGGATTTGATAACAGTTATAAATTTGATAATCAAACTATTTTAGCAAATTTTAACTCTACAAATTTGTTTCATCTTCTACATCCGACTGTAACACGAGAACTTGCAGTACATAAAAGTATCAAGCTAATAGTGCAGTATCATGTTATTTTATCAAAGTTACATGCACCTCAAAAAGATATACACGATATAATCTTTGAAAATGTAGATTTCAGCAACGAGATTACCGAACCATATTTAACAGCTAAATCACGAAAAATATTAGCTGAATAAAACATTCATCAGTCGCTGATGAAATACACCAGGAAATAAATAAAAAATTGGAGGAATTTACTGCATCAGGATCAGGCTGGAAATTTGAAATGATAAAAGAAGTTTCATTTCACACGGTAAAATATAACGTACTTCGTGGTAGTTCTTACGTTGACCTCCCTCAAACAATTAAAAACAAAAAATGTTGAATAAACGTAAAGAACTTTGACAATAGGTGTTTCCAGTGGGCTATTCTTTCTGCGATGTTTCCAGCAGAAAAAAAAAATGCTGATCGCATCGACAAGTATTTTAGTCACGTATCAAAATTAAATTTTAATGGCATTGACTTTCCAGTTGCAAAAAATCAAATACTAAAGTTTGAAAAGCAAAATAATATTTCAGTTAATATATTTGATCTTGACGAGCGTGAACATTTTTATTTTATCCAAGGTGTATTTCAGAAAAAGCTTCGCAATCGACAATAAACTTGCTGTTTTATAGGAATCATTACGTTTGGATAAAAAAGACTTTAACGGCCTAGTTGGCAGAGAATATAATAAAGATAAAAATAAGAAATATTTCTGCTACCGTTGTTTACAAAGTTTTTCTAAAGATGACAAACTACAAGAGCATCTTAAATACTGTGTTAATGTTCAAAGAATAACAATGCCAGGAGAAAAAGAAACAGTATTAAAATTGAAAAATTATAATTATAAATTAAATATTCCGTTTGTTATTTACGCTGATTTCGAGTGTCTACTTCTCCCTGTGGAAGGCGCAGAAAATGATCCAAATAAATCAAGCACCAGAAAAATACAACAACATGTTCCCTGTGGAGCAGCTTATAAAGTAGTTTCTTGCGCTAATGACAATTTTTCAATTACAATAAAATTATACAGAGTCAATGATGATTGATTATAGTTATTATCGCCTGAACAGCAGGCAATGAAACCAGCAAAAAATTCGATAGTTAATAAGCTAGTTCCAAATTTGTTAAAGAAAAGAAATTACGTGATCCATTACAAAAATTTAAAACAAGCAGTAGATGCTGGAGTAATTTTGAAAAAAGTTCGTCGCGTGTTAAAATTTAATCAGTCACAGTGGATGGCAGATCATTTTGATTTAAATACCAAACGTCGTGCTACTGCTAAAACCGACTTTGAGAAAAAAAAATTTTCAAGTTAATGAACAATTCCGTGTTTGGTAAGACTATGGAAAATAAATTAGTCAACGATGACGGTTTTGTCAGTATGAAAATATTTAATGAAAATCTTGTTGCAATACAGCGAGGAAAGACAAATTTAAAGTTAAATAAACCGACTTATGTTGGTGCAGCTGTACTTGACATATCAAAATGGCTTATGTACGACTTTCACTATAAATTTACCACAAAGCAGTGGTCAAGTTCGAAGTTCCTATTTACTGATTCACTTGTTTATAACATCAAATGCGAGGATGTTTATCAAGATATTTATAACAATAAAAATTTATTTGATTTATCGGATTATCCAAAAAGTAGTGGATTTCATGATGATGCAAATAAAAAAGTCATCAGTAGGATGAAAGATGAATTTATGTTTCAAAAGTAAAATGATTGGATGACAAAGAAGCTGTACAGAAGCCCGGTCGAAGAACACTTCTCCTCCCCTGGCCACACTTTCACTGATATAACACTTACTGCAATTGCTAACAACCCCAACTGTAGTTCCGAAACCAGGAAAGAAAAAGAATCTTACTGGATACGCCGCCTTAGAACATTGAAACCAAGCGGTTTAAACCGAGAAGACTACAAAAAGACAGCCATGCACAAATAAAACTATCTTTTGCAGCCGACACATTTTACTTTTGAAAAGTCTCTAAATTTGCTTAATAGCCTACAATTACTACTATAACAATGAAATATCCGGGATGTAATTTGCGCTTACATAAATGTACACAAAATCCTAGATGTCGTTATGGCTCATCGTTTTCTAGGCTAATACAAATAATTTCTAGTATCCGCAACAAGCTGATATAAACTAGTTGAAACATAATACATTTGGAGGTTTAATTTCTGTAGAAACAGCCATGTAAAGTTTTGCAAACACTACAGTTTTTCTGTTTTATTTGTTTGCCCTGTATATGTTTTGTATATGCCTTTGAAAAAGACTCATTAAGAGTCGAAAGCGCTCAGGTTAGTTACATACTAGTTTTGCTCTGTTCGTTGTCAGTTTATTGAATTTATCTTAATCAATCCCTGTCATACTTGATCCCTTGCTGGATCCAGTGCACTTGAAAGGACTGTTATTCGCCATATGATTTGTATTCTTTATATATATATATATATATATATATGTATACATACATATATATATATATACATACATATATATATATATATATATATATATATATATATATATATATATATATATGCAGTATGATTTCAGGTCACGTGACCCCCCTTGACCTCTGCTGCGGGCGCCCATGGTCATGGGACACCGTGCTAAGTGTCTGCGGCATGATGCTCCGGTGCTAGACATCACTATAAACTGCCACACTGCAGACATCGTTGCGACATGACTGAAAACTTGTCAATCAAAATCACACACACACACACTGTATTTTAGGGAAATAAATTTATATTTAAAATTATACAAAATATGTTGGTTGTCGCTCTTTCTTGCCACGTGATTGAAGCCTCTAGGTCGTAACAATATGGTAACTATATGCATGAGAGGCGTAATCTTATATGGGCTGTCTTCCATACTAAAACTGGTGGGAGGGAGGAAGTCAAAGGTGCAGAAGATCCAACCTCCACCATTACCACCTCACCCCCTCCCACTAGAAATTCTTTATATGAGAAATATGCACTAGACTGTAATTAATTCCTGATTGTTCCCTGGGTTACTGGCACGAGGGAAATAGAGGTGGGGGAGAATAGTGACTCTTAAAATATAGTATATCATTTTACATTTGGCAATATGTAGGAAACGTTAAATATGTTTGCAATACATCAGTTTTACTGTTTTTTCAGTCCTATTATATAAATTTAAAGTCAAGCGTACTTTAAATTTGCATATGACTTTCATATCCATTCTGCATAATAGGCCGTCCACCTGAAGCATATCACCATACTCTCTCGCGGCACCTCACCCCTGCCCCATAAAAAAAGTGTTCTGAATTGGTGTCGGCTTTGGCTAACAACTGTGATCTGCCCTTAGGTCAGGCGGCACACTATTATTGTGGCTCACACCGACCCATCACCTTGTAAAATTATTTTAAAATCCGAAGCCCATCTGTCCATGGGCAGATAGGTGGTTCAGTCCGGCTATGTTTTGAATATAATCTACTAAGTGGGGGTTTATTAACTTTAATCAAGCGACTATAAAGATTAATTCACATCATAACATGACAAGCACCACTTGTAAGGAAACGTTACCGTAAATGTGCAGTCAGTGCCCCACACCCAAAGGAGAATATGTGTTACGAATTAGCATTTTTAAGAACCGAAACAATGTGTATATTCTTCGCTCATTTGATTTCCTCCAGTACAATGTTTCTGTCATTTAAACCGTTACCAAATGTGCCAATAAATTGACTAACCAATTCATTTTATTTAGACGTTCTGATTTTGTTGTTGGATTCTTATTTTATCTTCATCTTAAGAGTGCTGTTGTACACTCGCGTGATTGGTCGGCTACAAGCCTTTGTGGTTTGTGTTTAACGCCATTTTCAACACATGATAGGCTATACATGGCTTTCACTATATCTGGTGGTGGAAGAATCCGTGAAAAACCTTAAAAGAACCACCGACCCACGGAAGCTACCTCAAACTTATCGGGTTATAGGAAACCTAACACATATATTCAACACTATTATACTTCTGAGGCATATACAGTCAACACTAATATACTTCTCTAGAAATATCGGTTCCATTAGATAAAGTATCCAGGACTACATGTGGCTTTATCAGGTGTAGTTTATATAGACTCTCTTTTTTTTAACCTGAAAGTACTGTAACTCCGAAACTCGCACTTACACGACATAGCGAATGGAAAAAATATAATCCTACATTAAAGAGCTCAGTAATATCTAAGTCCATAGGTAGGGCAAGAACAGGATTCGAGCCCAGAATCTCTCTCACGTAAGGTTTCACAGATTACCTGACATAAAGGAAAACATAACAAAGTCGGCTGACTAATTCTCTTTACGAAATCAGCTTATATGTCCTTAACTGACATAATGTATGAGAGAGAGAGAGAGAGAGTTATTTTTCACGGCACAAGGCGTTAACTGACCCTGACTGACGCCGGCAAACTGGAAAATCAGCCAGTCAAATATCTTTGCACAGAAAGCAACAATAAGTTCTAGATGCCAATATATATATATATATATATATATATATATATATATATATATATATATATATATATATATATTCTACTATGTGAAAATTGTAGAAAATTTGGTCGCAGCAGAGATATACAATTTAGTGATTGATCATCTTCTTAGTTTGCTAATTGCAATATTTCCTGTTTAATTAGCTTTTAATGTATTGTTTGTTACTTGTCATCTTATGTTAGGAACCAATGTTTATCTGTAAAAATATTTCACACTTATTCCTGGCATTTCAATTTACGTAAGGAGTCGTAGCGGCTCAGTAGAAAACACGCAGGGCTAGTGATCAGATAGTAGAAGGTTTGATTCACAATATTGGATTAGGACGTATCAGCTACAGTTATATGTACTTGGACATAACATTTTTCCCTATCAGCGTCGGCACGATATAACCTTGAAAGCGGTAATATGATTTAAAAAGACTATAAACTACAATTCGTAAACAACTGTAATTGTATGCGATGGAAATTGACGATAAATCTTCTGGATAATCTCTGTAATAATAATACTAAGATAATGAAGCAGTGCACGATAACTCATCGAATGTTATTTCCTGGAACAAATAAAAAGGATGATGATAAAAATATTTGAAAGCGGTGCACGATAATTCATCGAATGGCATTTCATGAAACAAGAATCATGTTTATTTGCCTGATGATTTTAATTTAAAAAAAAAAAACAAACTTCACCACAGTGTCAAAATATTTCTCCATAACTTGACCTTATCGCCCTTCATTTCATCCATTTACTATCTTCTTAATTCAGTAAATCTTAGGTATTTAGACAAAAGGTCTCTTTCAATAAACTCTTGAAATGGACGAAACGCCCGCAGTGGAAATGTCATGAAACTCTGAAAGCAGTCTATATTTAACAAATGATACTTACCTTTTTGTGAAGATTACATTTCACAACCATTTCAAATACTAATTACAAAACGGTCTTCATCTTGAGACTTCTGAACGATTGCGTAGAAGAACCTGTGGTCGAATGCAACTCTCTATCGAGAAAGATCTATAAAAGATACGAGCAGCGCGATAATATGACTATCTAACCTCGTTGTCGAATTTACTGGTAGAGATCAAAATGAACTAACGTTAGCATTTTAATGTTAAAATAGAGGAATGTATACAAAATTTAAACTTACAGAACACGTAATTCGTTTGGCAACCACCCTTTCAACGATTATCTTACTTTGCTTTATAAAATAGAAACCATATTTTTCCATCATGTTAGTTGAAAACAAATTACTATGTGATAACAATAGCAATATCAAAGTCGGAAAGAACATCCCCTGCCCCTACCCAGAAATTTAAATGGTTAATACCCGAGCTAAAAGGGTCACTATTTTCTAATATTTCAGTATAATACATGAACATTTCATTAATTCATCTGTTGTTTGTCTTTATACAGCTTAAGACGCTCTTTGCAGCGACTGAGTTGCATTTGTCTCGCTCCTCCACTACTTCTATCAGTCCGCTACCTGTATGAGTGTAGCAGATCTGTCATGGCTACATTGATATGTCGTAGCCGCAAGTCTGGTTCATATGTCCCTCTTGGAATATTGAAATAATAACATGCTTAGCTGTCTTAGCATATTCAAGTCCTGGATATATAGCTTACACACGCCCCTATCAAACGGGGCTAGAGCTGCCGCTATGATTTACGCACTTCTCTTTTAAACTCGGATATGTGAGACAGAAAAGCTGACAAGGATACAGTGCAAAACCAGTGTGGAATCAGCTCAATCACCTTACTAATCTACCGATTTCTTTCTCAAAATCACACCCTCGGTGATTTACACACTTTTTTAAAACTCGGTTAATGCTGTAGAGAGATATATTTTTAGCTTAAAGACACCCAGTCGAACTGGGCTAGTATTGCCGATATGTTATATGCACATCCTATTAAACTAGGCTATGGTGTCGATAATATTGACACTCATCATATCATACTCAGCTATATATATATATATATATATATATATATATATATATATATATATATATATGTGTGTGTGTGTGTGTGTGTGTGTGTGTGTGTGTGAGAGAGAGAGAGAGAAACCAGTAGAAGCACTTTCGGAATTTACCGATTCCTTTTTCAAAGGTACACATCCTCAATGATCTACACACTTCCTTATCAACCTCGCCCAGTCCTGTGGAGATGATTGACACACATCCCTAGCAAACTAGGCTATGATGCGATCTGGTTTATACATATCCTTTTGAAACCCAGCTGTTGCTGTAGATCTCATTTACACAGTGCCTTATCAAACTCTGATATTGCTCTTGCTATAGAGGTTTACACACGGACCTAACAAACTGGATTAATGCTATACCTATGATTTAAACACCTCCATACTAAACTCGGCTAATGTTGTTGATATGGTCAACGCACATCCCAATGCAACTAGTCTGATGCTGTATATCTGATTCACACTCATTCCTACCAAACTTGACTATTGCTGTATATCTCATTCATACACTTCCCCATCAAACTCAGCTATTGCTGTTGCTAAGATATACACACGGCCTTATTAAACCCAGCTAATGCTCTAAATATGGTTTACGCAAATCTAACTTAGCTTTACAGCACCCCCACCCCCATCAAACGCGGTTATTGCTGTAGATCTCATTTACACACTTCCCTATCAAACTTGGCTAAGCTGTAGATCTCATTTACACACTTCCCTATCAAACTTGGCTAAGACCTTATTTACACACTGCCGTATAAAAAAAAAATAGGCTTATGTTGTAGATCTCGTTTACACATCGCCCAATTAACCGTAGCTATTGCTGTACGTCTCATTTACATACTTCCATATCAAACTCTGTTATTGCTGTAGCTGTGATCTATACAGAACCCTTTCAAACATACATTCTTTCCTGAAGAAAAAAAAAATTAGCAACCGTTGTAAGATAATTCTCTCCATTAAATCGGAATATCTTATTTGACAAAATATGTAACAGATACTTGTACAGTCATTCGTATGAGAAGAATGCTTTTGTTGTCAATATTGTGTAATGCTAATGTTCAAATTAAAGAATGACAATATTTTAACAGTGTTACTATACGGTAATTTGCATCCGTCACATATAAATCATGAAGTAGAAAATTTTTTTTCGCTGATTATTTTTATCTTCTTCATTTCATCTAAGGTTGAACGTTTCTTGGATTTATTTTGATGTTATTTAAGTTTTAAACTACCACAGCAGCGGGGGGTGAGGGTGAAACGACCTTTTGGGGCGTTTTTAAAGGTCCGTTTCTAAAATAGAGGCAAAAACTTTTTTGAGATCTTCTATTAATTACGCCGATCCGAGCCTTTCGAGACGGCACCGTGAGGACTGCCCCCCCCCCCCAGCAGAGTGTGTTATGAAATAACTGACTTATCGTTGATATGCGATTCAATTATTATTATATCAATAATAATGAGTGAATCTGCGCCGACTATGGAATCTCGTACGGCTAAACTAGTTAGACAACAACTAGTGGCAATTAAGAAATATATCCCCGTCCGCGATTCTCTCAAACAGCAGCTACAACAGTGTCAGGAAGCTCAGGTAGAATTTACAGAAGGTACAGAGCAGTTATTTAAACCAATTTTCGAACCAACCCAAAATATTGGTACAGCAACCGAGGCAACATAAAAAAAGCTCTTGAGACATTACCTGCTGATATTGCTGGTAGTCTTCAACCCACTCAACCAGCACCACAACAACTCGAAGTTCAATCATCACCAGTGGAATCAACTCCGCGTGTTAAAACTAACATAAAATATAAATTTACTGAGGAAGGTATAACTGCCATCAGGGATAAAGACCAAATAATTGATATTGCAGAGTTTAGATGGGGTCGTAGAGATCAATATGTAAAACCCGAACAGCTTGACAGTCTAAAATATGCCGATTGGTTTAAAGATGTATATCGCGTTGCTTTTAATGTTCAGCAAATCAAATCAAATGATGATAAGAAAAAATCTTAAGCTCTTTAACCAGTCAGTAGAGTAACGTTCTGCATGTGTAAAACATGAAAGAAAAAAAAAAAACGTGAAGAAATTAAGCGTTAACTTGAAAAAGCAACAGAAGGAAGGAGAAATCAGGCGTAAAAGCTGGATCTGAAGCAAGGAAGGAAGAGGAAAAGCTGCGTCAAAGGCACCCCAGCAGCCTGCTCTGGAACCACAGCCAGATTCGCATCATAAATCGTCACCTGAAGAAAATATCGGCTAGGGTCTAACCCGTGATGTGCTTGCTCATTGTGGTCATAAAATACAAGTCGGTGATTTAACCCCTGAATCGGCGATGATTCTCGATAAACTTTTCCCTAATAATGTTGATCTACTAGAAACTTTCATTGGTGGAAGACGAGCCGGCAACAATTCCTCCGAAATCAACAATGAGGCAGCTGCGATTTGTTAGCGTTTATTCATAGGTGGTCATGGAAAGATATGTCTATTGGGTATTTTTCGATGAGATTATTGATGATCACTACAGCGACTGACCACGACACAATTAGATAGATGATAACAAAATAATATTATCATATACAATGCTCAACGTGGACCTGAAATCGTCAGGATGATAAATTCACGATCACCAGTATATAACGTTATCTACGGAGATGGGATTGGCGATGTTGCTCAGGATCTATTCAAAACGGTGGTCCCAAAAGCGATCCAGAGTTCAAAACAATTAGGAATGGAAGCCATCGAAGTCCTTCGTGATAAGGCTTTTGGCGCTGTTGGTGATGATGCTGACAAAGCATTCTCAGCGCTCCGAGACAGACTCGCACGATTAGTACTACGAAAACCGCAGACAGAAAAACTGCCCAGCACCGAAGTGATGCTAGCAAGTGTCAGTAAAATAATAAATCAAGCTGCAAATGAGCGACTAAAAGAATTAGCTGGCATGCCGTCGTCCAGTGCCTTCTACTGACAAAACAACAAGCTGCTGAGAGAGAAAAATATAACCGCAAGTATGATAGCAGGAAGTGGTCTTGTTCGGCGTCGTTTTAAACAATAGTGAGTACAATAAAATGTTCAAGCGTGTATATGATCCCACATTTGACATGGACGCGCCCGTCCTCAGGGATGAATCCGTGCGTGATTATCGCTATTATTCTTATGCTGCACGTGTACCTTACGTACGTAGATGAATCGAACTACAAGTACAGGATACAAGGAGATATTTCTTGCCCGCCGAGGGATTCATTGAGATTGAAGGTAATCTTTTTAGTCAGTGAATGATTTGGATTTTCAACGTAGCTTAACAATTTTTCAGTCATATCGCCACGATGTCTGCAGTGTGGCAGTTTATTGTGATGTCTAGCACTGAGGCCTCGTGCCGCAGGCATATAGCATGATGTCCCACCCAGTCACATTGTCCTGACACCAAGCCGACCAATCCTAACACTAACCTCTTAATGCCGAACGCCAGGCGAGGCAGCTGCTAGTTCCATTTTTATGAGTCTTTGATATGACTCGTCCGGGGTTCAAACCCGCGCCCTCCCGCATCCGAGGCGGTAAACTTTTGAAAGCAGATAATACAGAGTAGAACTGGAGAATAATTTAGTTTTGTTAACAACGGTAGTATGCACACTTTTAACAGTGCCAGATACATTACTGATGGAAAGAATATTAGATCATGTCTCGAAAATATTGACGTTGCTACGACGATACTGTGTCTGGCAAGATATTCCGATTATTTACGTTCAGCTGGTTTATCAACGATGTTCGCCAAAGATACCACTGATCACCGCGAGAGTCTTGACGTAACAATGAACGCCGCTGGAACTGATGAATGAAAATTTCGACCAGGGTTTTGCAGCACATGGATCAACGTTAAACGGCGATGAAGAATTTTCATGTGTAATTCCACTATCATATATCTTTGGATTTTGCTGACAAGTTATTTTCAGTGTTAAACATATGGCTACACTTGTTCGAAAAGCCGCCAAGGATGCAATCTGGCGCCCGATACGGCTGATGCTGGTAAAGTGAGACTGACAAAGCTTTCGTTGTGGATGTCATCAATGACACCATCGCTAACAGAAGAACAACGGCTGCTCTCTTTTATGGATAACGGCGGCACATGAACGTTGTCGTGTTTGACGATGACCACAGACAGCATTTTACAAGTAATATTGCTGGTTTATTCACATGGCAGATAGCATCACAGCAGGGAGTTTCAGCACCACGACATATATTCATAGCGCTTGTGGATAACACTCGAGTAGATTCACAGACGCGAAACCCAATGGTTCTTGATACCCTTGGGGTTAGTGAAGTTTCTCTGAGGATAAAAGGGTATCAAGAACCAGCTGAAGAAGTGCTATTGGATTTTGAGAACAATCATGTCGCACGTACTATCACCGTTTGATGACATTTATGATGCGTGATCAGAATGTTGACTCCAGCAGCAGAGAAACTGAACAGATCACTTGCTTGGATTGTTACAAAATTATGGTCTCAGTAGTCAACTACACTCTAAACATAACCAGTAGGTTACTTTTTTTTTGTCGTCAATTAGAGAACATGTTTACTTTTTAGCAAACCTACTTTTGGTCTCACCCTCTCTGCTGCTGTAGTGTCAACCAAACGTTTTATCGAGACCAACACGATACCTTGACCTAGGATCATGCAAATTTATCGTTATAAATCCAAACGGAGTAGCTTGAGCTTGTGTGAAAAAATTCTTAAATTTAATTATGTCCATATCCCCTGAACACCAAGTTTGATGAATGTTTCGTAACGTATGTGTATCGACTCAGTTAAACACAGCTAAAATATTAAGTTATCTCTGATCACTTTTGGTATTTGTGTATATCGCTGGGTAACATAAATCACATCTGTGTTTTTATACTATTACAAGCCAGGGGTCTTTGCTTGACCGAGCGGTGTCAAACCTGGCGCGATTCCAGCTAGAAGTCATAAGTTTACCCCAAATTTCTAAAGACTTCTATACAACTTCAGTTGTAAGTTAGAAAGCCCGACGTGTCCATTCTATACATAAATTTTACTCTAATCGATGTAAAACCACAGATTTCCCAACTTGCCAAATATCTATCAACCGCACGTTTGCATAGTTTCCCTTCATCAACTTTCCGTACCGTCAGCAGTTCACACCGTAGAAACTCTACAAATATCCCCTACCACAGGGAACTGTTTTAACTACGCCACCTTAGGCCAGTCAATCCATGGTTCCAAGGCACATTACGCCAATACAACTACATCACATTTGCCACCATGGCGACATAAACGGTATCTGCAGAGTCCCTTCTCATTTTATTCCATTGTATAATTTACCAGTTTCCTACCGTAAATACTGCCACTGCAGTCACAACACCAAGGTACACTACTAGATTGTATTAAGGACTACATTATGAGAGGGACAGTCATGCGGTTTGGGTCTAATTCGCTACTCACTGACCATGGCATCATGGAAACTCACTAAAACTTTCTCTCCCTGACGTTTGCTCCTAATAATTGGCTAATTATTTCGGGCTACGGAATATTTCCATTGCACCGAATTCCAATAATCAAACAAGTAAAATCACACAAATCTAAGAATTCCTTAAACGGGGCGCTATAACCAAATGCGCATCTCCAAAATTTATTACATTACCCCCGTCTTCAAAAAGATCACTCGTCCCCGAGTGACACAAACGTCACACTTCTGTAGTCCAATCAAAATTGATTACTTTTTCCCCCAAATCAACCACCAACCCGATTAATGATTCCCAAACATGATTAGGACAAAACTCTGAATCAATGGGCTTGTTCCTAATAGCCCGTCACTCGACATCCGAAACCAACCTTTTTTTTTGAATCACTAATTGCTTATAAGTAAACCAAATGTCAACAACGAACACAAATTAACCAAGCTGAATCCTACATGAAAATGTTCCGACAAGTTATTCGGGTTCAAACTCACTCATAACAATCCTCGGAAATCGCTGCAGGAAAGACTTCTCTATACATAGGTCTCTAACAGCAAGACAACACATGTAACCACAGGACTATTCCTGTTTACCCGAAAAACTCAGGTTTGGAGTTTGCGTTTCCACCAGGATAACACAACCCCAATCACAACCTTAGTGCACCCCGTGCAATATATTTTTCGACTCAGTCTCGGTTAGCCGATCCTATCTTCTTACAACTAATTCACTACTACAGCCACCGAACATTGACATAAGAGAACCTACTCCCAAAGCAAAAGTTTGGAACATCATCACATAAATGATTCACCTATACTGTGGTGTGCAATACTATTACTTCATGCTGCTAATTAATTGACATGTGCTATGAATTGTCCTTCAGAACTTCACAAATGGACACGATTCCATCTAAGCAGACAATTCAAACTATGCATGATGGAAACCACACTGGACCATTATGATTGTCAAGATCGTAACGAACAATCTTTAAAATACACTGTACGAAGTAATTTCCAACTGGCAAGTCGCTAGCAGGTCAAAGACAATACAACACAGGAAACTTCCTGTTTAACACCGAGGTTAGAGAATGCGTTCTTCAGAGAATAACACGTCTCTTACGAACCTTAAAAACAAGTCAACCATGACTTCAACGCCCAACTGGCGCGACAATACATTGCCGTCCACAGACCAATGCTAGACTTGACACTGCCTCACTCAACTTTTCACAACAAGTACTAAATCTACAGGGACAGAAAAAAAATCCACTAATATCCAAACAATCATACATAACACCACCACCTTCCCTTCTCAATTTTGGTCTGCTTCACTCACAGCACAAACCAAACAAAGAGATCCAATTTACCAAACTCTGGAATCAAGCAGCAAACAACTTCTAAATCAACTGTTCTTGTCTAACATTGCACACGATCAAACCATACAACTTATCCATAAGAACATAAAAAAAATAGACTCTGTCTTGACATAATTAATTGACTAGAATCAACTATATTTACACAGCCATTGGGCACAGATTAATTGGATGTTAACTGTGCGGCTTTTGTAATTCAATCCGTTTGACGATTTGTCCTATGCCCAACCAAAATTAATAATCACGGGGACACGATTATTACCCACCCATGAAAATTTATATCGCCGCTTCTGCCGGCTAGGCAAATGTGCCTGATATCAAATTTTCATGTTTCCATACTGAACGCCTTGCTGTTAATGGCGTTTTTATCAAATCCGTATCAATACACAGCAGCGAAACTAAACTTTTGTATGTTTCTCGAATTGGATCAGTGTTTCGCTTCTTCCTGTTAGTCACGCACCTAACAAATTTATGCAATGCACCGAGAGTGCATGCATTTCCATCAAATTTATCGTCCTCGCACGGAGTCGAGGTCATAAGGAACTGAACATCACTATGTCCATGAGTTTTCTCTGCCTATCAATCTCAATTCAAATAATGTTTCCAATCAAGTGCAAATAAATGTTGGAATTACGTTTGTGTTATTGTTGTTATTATTATTACCAAATCTGTAATGGGGTTTGAATGAAAGTCAAAATAGCGCCTATGAACTTTAAATAATAGAGCGGGGGGGGGGGGGAATTCTGTCAAATACGCATTCTCTTAAGCGGTTCTTCTTCTATTCAATAAGAATTATACAGCCAAATTCATATATCTGGCACGCAAAAGATCTGATGGCCCACATTTCCGATCAGTTCAGTTCCATTTAGCTAAGTTTTCTGGGCAAAAATCAATCATCTCGGCCATTTGTATTTTCCACGTGTCTAACAAAGTGTCACACGCCTCTTATGAATGATTCTCTTGCCTTTCTGCGCCTTCTGTAGACACTCTTTCTATCTCATCATTATATCAAATCCGGGATAAAGTATTCCTTACTAATTGAACATATGCACTGAAATTAAACCTATTTCGCAAAGACAAATAAACCTATCTACTTTCGCAGACTTAATGTCGCGAAACCAAAATAAAAACATTTTAAAGGCGCTCTAACATTATTAATATTTATTTATTTATCTATTTTGTTTAATTTTTATAGGACACGTCTTTCTTTCCAAACTGCGAAGGAATAGTCTGTATAATAAAACCAAATCACTTACAACACTATGACAGCTATTCAAAGATCCCAACGCTAGCCACCAGAAATTTTTTTGTTACAAGCCAGGGGTCTTTGCTTGACCGAGCGGTATCAAACCCTGGCGCGATTCCCGCTAGAAGTCATAAGTTTACCCCAAATTTCTAAAGACTTCTATACAACTTCAGTTGTAAGTTAGAAAGCCCGACGTGTCCATTCTATACATAAATTTTACTCAAATCAATGTAAAACCACAGATTTCTCAACTTGCCAAATATCTATCAACTGCACGTTGCATAGTTTCCCTTCATCAACTTTCCGTACCGTCAGCAGTTCACACCGTAGAAACTCTACAAATATCCCCTACCACAGGGAACTGTTTTAACTACGCCACCTTAGGCCAGTCAATCCATGGTTCCAAGGCACATTACGCCAATACAACTACATCACATTTGCCACCATGGCGACATAAACGGTATCTGCAGAGTCCCTTCTCATTTTATTCCATTGTATAATTTACCAGTTTCCTACTGTAAATACTGCCACTGCAGTCACAACACCAAGGTACACTACTAGATTTTATTAAGGACTACATTATGAGAGGGACAGTCATGCGGTTTGGGTCTAATTCGCTACTCACTGACCATAGCATCATGGAAACTCACTAACACTTTCTCTCCCTGACGTTTGCTCCTAATAATTGGCTAATTATTTCGGGCTACGGAATATTTCCATTGCACCGAATTCCAATAATCAAACAAGTAAAATCACACAAATCTAAGAATTCCTTAAACGGGGCGCTATAACCAAATGCGCATCTCCAAAATTTATTACATTACCTATCTCGTGAAAATATCCGAGCTGGGTTTGTTTGTTTGTCCAGCATAACATCATCGTATACAACTAAATTATTAATAGATCCATCGAGATCATCTACGGATGGAGCTTCATCAATATCGGTGATCAAATCAACAATACCATTGTCGTCATCACACAACGACGCTGCGTTGTTGATCCGGGCCCTCGATAATTATATTTTAAACAAGTATGTATATGAGAGGAAATCTGAGGTCTCGATAGTGTGTGTCGATGATTTTAGTTTTCTTGATAATCTCCCCACGTACTAAAAAATATCATTCGAGCGCCACGATAACGTTCTTGTGGTAAATGCAACCCAATATGATCATTATGGACCTGTTAGATACAGACCTAATCAAGCTCCGTTAACATCCCGAAATGAACTTGCACAAGCAAGACTGCAACGAAAATTCCTAGCAAGACAGACTGAGGAATCTACGTAATTCCTCACCTCGTTGTATTTTTTTTTTTTTATTTTTTTTTATGTGACGCTGGGCTACGATGTTGTGTTGAATCTGGACATTTATCAATAAAAATATAATGATATGTCCTGATTCAACAAACAATATAACAATTATAATTATTAAATAATAATGGTTTCAGTGAACGACCTTATCGCGTTAAGATTACTTGATGAACATAACGTCAACGTGAATACAAAACTCCGTGATCTAACCAACGTTGAAAACTCAATCGCCACGATCAACGAACACTCGCAGATATCCCCGACGTCGTTGAAATTCATTGACGCAAACATCAGCTGGTTGGATTATCAGATGGGTTAAGATTAATCTAAGTATCGCTAGGTACCTCGTTTGCAAGTAAACAACTTATGACCAGACTGTCCGTCCTAAGTAAGTCACAGCCAGTAAATAAATTAACTTGTCGATGAAACTGGCCGTCCCGAAAAACTGCCAGTAGTAGTAGAGAATACATTAATGTCACGAGAAGTAAATAATTTAACTTGGTGATCAAACTGTTCGTCCTGAGTAACTACCAAGGGCATAAGAGGAATCAGGAAAGGCACGGGATGTGACAGAGAAACGTCACTGGAATTTTTTTTATGAACTATATAATTATACTAAACTTTCTTAACATTAAATTAAGTTAAAAGTAAGGGTTCATATAATTTACTTGTAGCTGGGTTATATATATATATATATATATATATATATATATATATATATATATATATATATATATATATATATATATATATATCCCAGCTAATAATTCAACGTTGAATAACATACATATATATACATACATAGTCTTTATTTAACTCATGAGTATAACAGTTATGGTTTGTTGGGAGTTACCAGTTGTAAGTATACTGTGTTCATAGAAGTTCGTCGGCGTGTACCTGGCTTTATTCTCAACCACCACAAGTGAAAGTAGCTTATTGTGACCAGCTTGTATTAAAATAATGACTTTGTTATTTGACTGCTCCAGTGGTTTAAGTAATTAGAGCGTCCACTTTGGATGCGGGAGGTCGCGGGTTCAAACCCCGACAGAGGCATGCCAAAGACATAAAAATTGTACTAGCAATTGCCTGGCTTGGCGCTCAGCGTCAAGAGGTTAATGTTAGGGCTGGTCGACCTGGTGTCAGGATAATGTAGCTGAGTGGGACATGATGTTATATGTCTGCTGCATTATGTCCCACTACTAGACATCACTATAAACACACAGACACACACACAGACACGCACACTTTGTTGTTTGCCGTGTAATCCCAGTGTAAAACTTTTGTTCTAATGGCTAATCTCCAGCTGTATGCATATCCGTATGAAAATGTGTCAGGATGTTCAGTCATGGTAACTCAGCTGGTAGACTTGTTATCAAATGGTCTCCGGTTTGATATAATCTCTCTCTCTCTCTCTCTCACACACACACACACACACACAGCATACCAACGCACACATACACGAGCCAAAACCTGTGACGAAAATGGTTTGATCTACATCACCTGTATATCTACAAATAAATTGGTTATGTTGATTGCTACATTTGAAAAAAGCAGGTCGAGAGAAATGTATCAAAACTTTTGTTCAAGTACGGACAGAAACAGAAGTAAAGTGTAACATAAATACATGGAGGGGGGGGGGATTTAGTTAATTGTAGTCCAAGTTACTAGCCGGCATGGATTAAAACACGGTCCATACTCAATGTGGTTGTAGACGGATAATTTCTGAATTTATGACCTAGTCTTAGACGTGCTCCGACTGGCCAAATAGTCTAAGGCTCTCGCCTTTATTGATCATTGACATCTCAGCTCTGTCCGCGTGGGTTCAAGTTTCGTACTCGGCCAAAGTGGATATGTGAAAAAAAACTACCAGTGGCTTCCCGAGGGTTTATAGTTTTTCCCAGGGTTTTTCCAAGGTTCTTTGGCCACCAAATATACTGGCCGCCATGTATATCATATCACGTGCTGAAAAATGGCGTTAGACGAATAACAACAACAACCCAGTCTTAGAAGATCATTAATGTCGTCTTATAGGATGCCTGCGTGTTCGTATTTGTTGTCTGTGTCTGTGTGTGTATGTATGTGTGTGTGTGTGTGTGTGTGTGTGTGTGTGTGTGTGTGAGAGAGAGAGAGAGAGAGAGAGAGAGAGAGAGAGAGAGAGAGAAGTGCGGTATTTTGAATATTATAAACTTGAAGACAAGACACATTTGTGCTTCTCAAATGCTTAACTTATCCTTAAATTATCACAACTATACGTTACACACACAACAAATACTAACACGCAGGCATCCTATGAGACGACATTAATGATCCTCTAAGACTGGGTTGTTGTTAAGCAGCAGAGAAGGTGAACAGACCATTTTGCGGGAGACCTTATTTTCGAAATCTAAAGCTTCCAACGAAAGTGAAATACAAGGTCAATAACGACAAACCAAAGCCTCTAACCGATCGAGACTTTCCATTTGGGTTAGCTCATCTCGTTACTTTATTGCGGACGCTTGTTTTCATTTTTTTTACGCGTGTTCGTTTACTCGTCGGTCACTCATTGTTGGTCGTCACCTTCTCTGCTGCTGTAATTAAATCATTATTATATATCAATAATGGAATCTCACACAGCCAAGCTAGCTCGACAGCGACTAGAGGCAATTAAAAAATATCTACCTGTTCGTGATTCTGTCAAGCAGCAACTACAACAACGTCAACAAACACAGGAACAATTAGCCAAAGAAACAGAGCAATTATTTAAACCTGTTACAAAGGCTACTAAAGGTCTTCTTCCCACGTTGGAGCAAACCGCTAAAGCAACTGGAAAAATAGGAGAGCGGACTAAGAAAACAAAAAAGATTCTAAGAGAGCTTCCGGCTGAAATAGCTGATGCTCAGCCAACGCGAGAAGTACTTGAAGGTATTGAACAAGCTCGTGCTGAAATAAGTGATATAAAGGATCGTGTACCAGAACCAGAAGCAGAAGCAGAACCAGAGCAAGCAAGAGCTAAAATTAATGTGAATGACAAATTTTCTGAAGAGAGTATTAATTTAATCAAAAACATTGACAGCGTAGAAGAATTATCTGCGTTTTCCGCCGTAAGTTTTAATCGAAGAAAACATGTTTTGAAACCTGAGTACGCTGATGATATTATAGGTCGTGAAGCTTGGTACAAATGGATATATCGCATACACCACGGAGTTGATCAGGCCCGAAGTAGTGATCCAAGATATATTGCATTTAATAATGGAATAGATAACTATTTTTCACAGTTACAACAACGACAACAACAACAATTACAACAATGACAACGAGAACAACAAATAACACAACAACTACAATTACAACCACGACAACCACAACCACAACCACAACAACAACAATTACAACAACGAGGAGAGTTATTAGAAAAACAACTACAACAATTACAACAACGAATAGAACAATTACAACAACGAATAGAACAATTACAACAACAATTACAATTACAACAACAATTACAACAACAAATGAAACGAAAACAACAAGAGTTATCAGAAAAACGACAACAAGAATTACAACAACGAATAGAACAACAATTACGGAAACAACAAGAACGAGAACAAATTAAACAACAACAAATAAAAAAACAAGAACGAGAGCAAAAAGGTAAGATGACGACTAAGGAAGAAGACCTCAGTTCAGCAACAAGTAGAAAAGAAAAAGAATTTTATGATGCTCCCGGCGCAACTGGAAGTGGCATTGGTATTACTTGTCCCGATAACATCCTTGCCGATGTTGATAGACTAGAAATCCTCATTGGTGGAAAACGAGCCGGTAATAATTCACCAGAAATCATTAATGAGATAACATCAATTTTTCAACGATTGTTTACAGGTGGTGTTATGGATATTAATGTTTATCGGTCCCTCATCGATGAAATTATTGATGACTACCACAGTGATTAAAGGTATGCAATAACTAAAATAAAATGATCATACACAATGCTCAACGTAGACCTGTAATAATCAGCGTTATAAATTTGCGATTACCTACATATAAAGCGATTTATGGTCATAGACCCGGAGATGTTGTCCAGGGCCTATTCAGAAGGTTAGCCCCAAAAGCAATACCGATTACAAAGCAACTCTCAATGAAAGCTATTGACGTTATTCGTGATAAAGGTATTAGTGCTGCTGGTGATGTTGCCAGTAAAACATTTTCATTGATCAAGGATAGACTAGCACGATTAATACGACAAAAACCTCAGAGTGCAAAGCACTCCGCAGTAAAATTGCTCAACACCGAAGTTATGCCTGCAAATGTAAGTAAAAAAATAAATCAAGCTGCAAATCAAAGACTAGAAGAGTTGGCTGCAAACACAAATGGCGTTGAAAAAGAAAACATATAACTGCTAGTCTGATAGCCGGAAGTGGTCTTCGTGTTAGACGATAATAATTATAATAAAGATATTTAAACGTGTATCTGATTCCGCATTCGACATGGACGCACCAGTGCTCCGAAATGAGTCTGTGTGCGATTATCAGTATTATTCTTATGATGCTCGACAGCCAAATCAGCGTGGGCTAATTGAGCTGCAAGTTCAAGATACAAGCAGATACTTCTTGCCCGCTGAGGCATTCATTGAAGTAGAAGGTGAAATTCTAAAAACAGATGATACAGCATATGGAGCTGATGTTATGGTTGGTTTTGTTAATATAGGCATCATGGCGTTATTCGACAGTGCTACGTATATCATCGACGGAAAAAATATTGAATCAATTCAGAAAGACGTTGACGTTGCCACGACGATAATTGGCCTTGCAAGATACAGCGATGATTATTCAAGATCAGATGGTCCGTCAATGATGTTTGTCAAGGATACTTCTGACCACGCTGACAACAGAATTCAACTTAGGATTCACAGCGCGTCGATTAATGCTAAAAGGTGGAAGAAGAACATTATCATGTGCAATTCCACTGTCATATATCTTTGGATTTTGCAGGAATGTCAGAAAGGTTGTTTTTTTGAGGGGCCAAGCATACAGTTGTACTTGTAAGAAAGGCCACCGACGATGATGCAATCTGGCGACCTCTCGGTAATGCTGGTAAAGTAATACTAACAAAACTTTCTTTGTGGATGCCAACAATGATCCCGTCAATCGTTGAAGAACAACGGCTACTCTCTTTGATGAATCAAGGCGGTAAATCAACATTATCATGGCTGACAACAACTACAGATAGTGTTCAAAGTGCAATTAATGGTTTATTCACAATGCAAATAGCATCACAGCAAGGTGTTTCTGAGCCGTGACATATATTTGTTGTTTTCCAGGATGTTGCACGAGTAAGCTCACAATTACACAGCACAATGATATTCTATATACTTGGCGTTACTGAAGTTTCATTGCGAATAAATGGACATGAAGATATATTATTGAACTTTGAAAATAATCAAGTAGCACGTGCATATTATCGTTTAATGACATTCATGGGACGTGATCAAAATGTTGATTCTGGTCTGCAAATATCACTGCTAGATTTGACAACTCTGTATCCGATTTATTACTTTTCCCTGGAACACTTGGATTTATTTAGGCAATCTGTTGTTAATATACACTTTCGAGCTCGTGTGGAAAGAGGAGCTATTGCTAATTACAGAGCAATCGCTGTTATACACAGACATAAAACAATAATACTTGAAGGTGCTGGTGGACAAATGAGAGTCATTGATGCTCCAGTTGAAAACATGTAAATGTTTCCCAAACATGTAATTGGATCAGTAATTGAATCGCGAGTAGAATTATAAATGTCATATCATCATGTTAATGTCAGTCTGACTCCTGGTCAAATTGAAAAGCTACAATCAACGTCAAAAATAACAGTGGAATGAAAATATCACTAAAGCGGGAACAGATCGCAGGTGGTCCAAATAAACTATCATTGTCAGAACGTCAACGTAGGCACTTCAATGAAGCCAAACGATCAAAGACCGGCATACGACTTAATCTTTCTGCGGGTGCTGTTAATGACATCGCTAAGACGGGTGGCATATTTCCACTTCTTGCTGCATTACCGGCAATAATTGCCTCAGCAGCCCCAGCTGCTGCAAAAGCAGCTGCACTTGGTGCTGTCGGAACTGCTGCTGGGAAGGCACTAAAGAAAGCAACAGTACAAGGAATAAAAACCTCCAAAAAAAAGGAAAGGGTCTAAGACTGCCAGGAACACTTCGTTGATTCTTCCTATGTCCAATTTTGATTTACTTCAGGCTGCCGCGCAATTAAACATCAAAAACTTCAGAGGTGTTTTTATGCGTGATTTAATCACCAAACAAACCAAACAATGTTGAAACAGGTATCATTAATCTTGATGGAAGTTCTGGTCCGGGTACTCATTCGATTGATCCACGTGGAATTGTTTATTTCGATTCATATGGGTTGGCGCCACCAAAAGAATTTTTAAAATATGTTAGCAACATGCAAAGTATTCCAATCTGGTATTCAACATTACCAACACAGACAATAACTGATCCACCAATATGTGGCCGTGAAGTACTCGCTGTACTCAACGCTGTGTCGAGGTCCCTAATACCACCTCATAAAGTCATGCACGAGTATACATCGTCGTCCAACGTTTTAAACAGGCATTAGTAAATATAATGGTTGATATTCATAGAAGATCTTCTTCTGTTTCTGAGAAGAAGAAAGCAGATATTGATTTGTCAAAATACGCGACTAAAAATGAACTCGATCATCTTATGAACCTTTCAGGAGTTGACTGTGATGAGGTTGTTGTTTTTCAGGATAGATACGGTTTTCTGAAAACTAGTAATATTAAATGGATAGATATAGTTCGTAGAGTTCCTGGAGCCACCACGGATAATATTCCAGTATTTACTGAATCAGAGATTCAAATGTATCAATCGCAAATATCAGAGATGAAATTGTAAAAAGTGTTGCTGATCGTTTAAAAACAACCGGTGACACAATGACGGGTACTCTGAACATGAATAGAAATAAAATCGTTGTTTTAAGAGAACCAACATCCGACGAAGACGCAGCAACAAACAAATATGTGGATGATAGCGACACCACAATCGATGACAAACTAACCACGTTGCGATCTGAATATGACATTCATGTAAATATGTTTATGAATACTTGTAAAAACTTTCAGAAACTTAATAAAACCGCCGAAGACTTTTTTGGCAGTCGATTCGCTGTCGATATAAAACTTTCTGAAATTAAAACAAAACTCGACGACATCATTAGTGGAATTCCTAATATCGTTGATAAAACTAATCTGATCAAAATTCCTCACAAGCAGATCATCAATGTGGTATACACAGTAGCATCAGGATCATCAACATGGTCACAGCAAAATAACACTATCAATTATACCGCTGAAGTTACTGGTGTGTATAGGCTGTCCGTGTTCAGCGCTGCAAAATTTAGGATATTTACCACATATCCATGGCGTCGTTCAACCGATAATTTTCTGGAACTGTCTCTTTTGTATTAAATCAAGCGATCGAAGAAACGTTTATACTGGAATCATCTGATAAAAAATTAACCGCAGCGTCTTACTGGTGGTGTCTGGAATTTGTCGCTGAAACACCTCAATTGATTACTTAGTACTTAAAATATAATGAATCAAAACCCAATCGACGTTCAACGTTTCAGATGCGAGCAAGTGTGTCCGTGGCATACACAACTGAAAAATATCGTTGACGATTATACAGTAAAAGTAAAAAAATATCGCAGACGTGTCCTTGTTACTGACATAATTGTATACTCTGCATCTGCTTTCATCGTTGGAACAGTAACGGTCGTCGGTGCATTGTCAGCGTCATATGTGATAACACCAGTAATAGGAATTGGTGTTGCCGTTATAACAGGTGTTGCTGGTATTCTTAATATCATAGCAAAGAAAATATCCACGTGCGCGGTTGACAAGCTACACGAGTATACAATAAAACTGCATACAGCGACTCTGGCATACTCCAAACTATCATCGTTGATATCATCAGGTCTCAGCAGTGGAATAATATCAGATCAAGAGTTCGCAGAAATGATCCTGATTTTTCAATCAGGGATTTATCATGAGACAACAATAATGACTTCGTCATTGTCAAAACCTACAGATAATAGACTCCTGATAGAATCAGGGGTTTAAAATCCTGATTTAAAATCAAGATTTAAGAATAATAATGTCTACGTACGATCAAAGATCGCACGAATTACTACAAAAGATCGTCACTAACACAACACCGTCAAATACTACGATGATACCGATGAGTTTAAAAAAATCTTGAGTTTAGCGTTAACTTTCCAACTGCGATTCCAGCCAAAGAAGTAGCGCTAGCGCAATTACGAGTTTATTATCGTTGGCCAAATATTAGATCAAAATCATTCGGTGGATTACAACCAAATAATTCACTTGTATTTTCAAATAAAAATAAACCTGATGGAACGCCCGATTGGCAAGATGTAAGTATACCTACAGGCAGTTATTAAATAGAACAAATCAACGATGAATTCCAACGCAGAATAAAATCTATTACAGGAAAAGAATCCAAACTAGCTGTCACTGTTCACGAACCAACGTTATCAGCGGCGATATCAATAAATTCTCTCGATTATGCCGTAGATATATATTAAGCATCGATTAAATCAGTGTTAGGATGGCCTGAAGTTGCACCTGTATATGAGGGACCTCCAAAACTGATCAAAAACGAATTTCTTACAGAGAATAAAATATTTTTATAAAGCTACCAGAATGCCGAGAAGAAAAAAACATGTCACATTTTTTAACACAAGTTAATATATTATTAGTGACGGTGCAAGGTTTCCTGATATATCAAGGTTTATATATGTTGGTGATAGAGGAAGTAATGATTCACTTCTCTATGTACATTATATAACAGGGTACGCAAATGCAATCAGTACTGAATACTCTCAGACACTCACTAATCTACAAAAAAAATTTCTAGTATAACACAATATAACAGCGACGATATAAAACAACAGATCATTGAAACGATTCAACATCTAAATCAGGTTAGATCAGACTTAAAATATATCAATAAAGTTATCATTGAAAATATAAAAAATCCCCGGATAATGTAAGAGAATTATTTAAAAATATTATAAAATAAATACTGATTTAGATGATGAAGATTTAATTTTACCTGACTTTAGGTTTCCCGAGCTAAGTATATCAATTGGTAACATCATCCATAACAATTTTCCCAAGATCATTGAAGCATGAAGAAAAATAATCCCTCCACCAGGTATTCTAAAACATAATAACGATCCATATGGTGGAGGTCGCCATATTTCACCAGGTATTGTAAATATAACATCAACGATCACGGTCAACCTTGTGTGCGACGTAATTGATGAAGTTATCAAGTAGACCCTGAAAAATCCAATCAGGCCCAGCAAAGATATATTTTATACACGTTTACTCCGCAAGTACCTCCAGGACATTTAATTGTATCAGAACCAATTAATCCTGTTTCTCTAAGAAGTCATAATTCGCTGTTATCACGGACACATTTCAAACATACTGACCAAACCGGACACTTGTTGGATTTACAAGGAGAATTGTTGGATATAAATCTGCAAGTGCGTTCGTAAGATCGTAGAACCCCAAGAGTGTCATCGTAGAACACCAGGATCAATATTTTATAAAATAAAAAAATTCTGTCAAATAAATTATCTGAATAAATATTCTGAGTAAATATTATTATAATCTGATTCTGAATAAATATTATTATAATCTGATTCTGAATAAATAGAATAAATATTATAATCTGATTCTGACTAAATATTATTATAATCTGATTCTAAATAAATATTATGATCTGAATAAAAATAAATAAATATTTTTTGTTCTGTAGTCAGAAATGAATTATCCTACTTGACATAGTCAAAGTTTTTGTTTAGCCATAGTCACGATGACAGTGTTAGTTTCGTTGTCACTACAGTCACTGGAGACAGCGCATTCACTTAGACAATAATCACTCACATTATGGATCGTTTCACAAGGAGACATAATCTCCCTCAACTATTATATACGAGCATTCGCAATCTTTTTTATTGTATTCCTGAGATAATTCTGATCTAATTTTTTCAATTGCGTGTGCGAGGGGAACAAATAGTTTAACCTGCTTTTCTGTGACTATTGCCAAGGACTGCATCATTGATCGTTGCAATAATTTAATGAATCGATAATCAGCTGGTAGTGTATATCTATTTTCTAATCTTCGTTGTTGCAATGATTCAAAATAACATATAATCTTTTCAGGATTAAGGTGATTAGATATTTTTCTACCGTCATTTTGTAATTTTTTAATCGCTGAAATAATAAGATGAATATTTTCAAAATTCATTATATAACAAATATTTCCTTAAACAAAAAATATTTTACACAGCATATATTTACACCTCAACCCCCATGTGAACTCCTAGATTGCCAAACGACATTTTAGCAAGTTCAGAGGGTGATTTAACCCTATGTGAACTCCTAGATTACCAAAAGATATTCTAGCAAGTTCAGAGGGTGATACAGACACAACCCCATGTGAGCTCCTAGATTGCCAAACGACATTCTAGCAAGTTTAGATGGATCCGTATTTACATTTACACAACCCTCATGTGCACCCCTAGATTACCAAACGATATTCTAGCAAGTTCAGAAGGTGATCTGTATTTTCTTTGGAATGCACAACATACAAGTAGCGTATTTACAACATTATAAGGACAGCCCATACACAAGTAGTGTATTTAAAGTATATACAATTTTAATTCTATTGGACGGAAGAATACACATCGGGGGCCTTTTCTACGTTCAATAGATTTCTGCACACCCTCCCCCATAATCAACCCCGGGGAGTGCAAAAGTGCACCAATCACGTGGTGACATGGTGGGAAGGTGTATTTACTTTTCTGTTGAAATTCGAGCTTGGTGAGACCCCCACTTATCATGAAAAATTGCGATAATCGCCCTACATCGACAATGCGTCAGTCATGGAAATAGAACGCCAGACCTCGAGTATGAGAGTTCGCCACGTTACCACTGGACCACCGGATCTTCTTACAGATATATGTTTCAGAAATTATTATGAAGTTAACTGTACTGTTCCTACAAGTGAATAATACTGAATATATTATAATTATTGTAAACTGCAGCGTATATTTATTTTAATTTCTGAAACAGTTTATAAAATAAATCGCACATACGTTTTTGCTGGATGTCATTGTAGTTAAAGTACGGCTATCTAAAATTAACTTGCTGCTGTATTACACGCAAGCGGGCGTGACTAACTGTCTCAGGGAAAATCAAAAGGTGTATAAATATCCCTCTCTGCTCCACTGACAGCTAATTGCCACACAGACAATTAAATTACTGAATATAACACAAGAAAAATAATCGCGTAGTCATGTGATGTTACGCAGCAACAAGCGGGACAACTGCTTAATTACTCTACCGGAGAAAGATATACCTGACAGAGTTATCTCCCTTCATGTGTGTAATATTGAAATGTGATTTTTTTGTTTGAATTTCTTTGAATACGCCGATTTGGTTATATTATCTGAGACATATTATACTGAAGTACGGTAAATATCGAAATATTTAGCAGTTGCACATATCGAATGAATTATTGTTTTTTCTCCTGTCTCTACATTTACAGACTTGATAGTTCTTGCACTCTTATCATAATTACCGTCATTATTTCCAAATTTGGAATTCTGGCTTTGTGTAACAGATCGCAAATTATCTAGCGAGTAATCTTTTGGACATGAATTAATATGATCAATCACAAATCTGTTTTCAGTTATTCCGTGAAAACACTCGTACACGAATATATGACAAAGATACATTTTATTTTCCCCGACATTGACTTTGAGATATCCAGTATTATTGACAGAACCGACTGGGTTTTTTAATCGACAGTTCCTGATTACACCATCTCGAGATGCTTCATAATTCTTGATGATGGGATGTGTTACAAATTCATTTTGTTCCATTTATATAGTAATATTATTTGTCTAAATGATTATTCTAAAAATCTGGCCAGTTAATCTTCTGTGGTTTATATGGGAGATTCGACACCATCGGTATTATTTTTTTTATCATAATATCATTTTAGTTCTCTGTATTTTTTACCACTGCATTGCACACACAACTGAGTTTCTTCTGTAACCCCAAGACCACACCTTAAACACGGTTTTGTTCCTAGATTCCCTCTTCGAACACTTTGCATTTGGCATCCACAGAAGTCGTTTACGCATGCTTTGTTACAAGGAGTTGTAGAACTTATTATTAACCATTTTCATTTATTATTTGCTTGAATCAATATATATATATATATATATATATATATATATATATATATATATATATATATATATATATATATATATATATATAAACTTCAATTTAAATATATATTTGCTTTAATTATAATATGGAAGAGTTTGAGAGATTATCCGCAATGAAACCTTCTAAATCCAGATTCGATCTTGACAAACTGCCAAAACCTAAATTTAGTTTCTCGATGCAAGATCTGGCTTTAACGAATAGGAATACAACTTATCGTATCCGTGAAACCAAGAAGGAATTTTGCGACAATGGTGCAGCTCATGTATGGTCAACATTCAGAATTATTGCAATTATCTATACTAGAATGAATAAGGAGCGAGCAGCAAAGATTATTAACTATCTCGACAATCAAAGATATTTTATTCTAATAAAATTTATTGTGGAGACAGACGACGGTACTTGGATTATCTATGACAAGCGTTACCCCGTGTGACTTCACACTGGAAATATTGTCACGTTAAATAAAAATTCCAAACCAGGAGCCTAAACTGTTATTGACAAACCATATTATGAACGAGCGTATCCTGTGACCGTAGTTGTTTATGCGATATATCCGCTAAATGATAAACCTAGTGTTGCTGATCTCAAATCGATGAGAATATCAAGGTTAAATTGTGTAGCTGAGCGAGTTACAGAACACTTCATAAACGCGATACGTGGAAACGGTTTAACGGATTTAAGGCGTAAAAAAATAAATCATTGAGCAGAAACAGTTAAAGATACCGGAGAGTCAATCAAAAACGTAGCTGGGCTGGGAAAGAAATGAACATTTCCTATAACAGTGAAGACGCTAACCGGAGAGATTTTGTATAAATCCAAATATGAATCAAGAGGAGCTCCGATTGAGATCATTGATCATAACGCACACACGCGGACATCGGCCGTAACAATATTTCCACGAGACAGAACTGTTAAATTTTATAATGATGATATGTTTGATTTCATCAGAAATATCAGTAAGTGTGACCCTGTGTCAATGTGGTTATTTCAAAGTTCAGATTCCGTGAACTATCATCAGTTTGTACGACCTAGCGAAGACATTTATCGTACATAATCACTCCACGAAGAAATGAAAAATCTTGCATTAAAATATACTCCTGACGATGCCAGGGTTGAACAATTACTGAATAAGTGTTTCACCGTTCCATCCGTTGCTGTTCACTTTGCTCAGGAGACAAGATCGGAATTTCCTGTTGATGTCCAACGTAGTTGTATCGAATACGGATACGACGGATTATGGAATACTAAATACGATTATAAAGATGTTATCTCAGTTGATATGGTAGCATGTTATCCTGGAAGTTTTCTCGCATACGGAGAATACTTTATGAAATTTGGACATCCAACACACGAGATGACCACAGCTGCGATAAATGGACCCCTGCCAGATTTTGATTTGATCGGATTCGCCTGTATTGAGTTGTTTTCGTTTACGGAAAATCTCCATCCGATTACTTATGCTTGGTTTGGCCATCATTTTCATAAAAGTATTGAGCTCTAATAGTACTATTACGATACATGCTTGATAATAAAATTTTAATATCGTTGGTTGTAAGTGAAGTAATAATATCGTATCATTCACAAAAACAAATCTGGTTACCAAAACCCAATGAAATAATTACCGATAACCCCGATGAAATTGATTATGAAAATAAAGTTGCAAAGATCTCGGTAGAAAAATAATCGTTAAGTTTACTCAGGGTGGTTCATGCGATCATAAACGTGCGTGTACAAGATTTATTATGGACGATGCTGAACTCGAGTTTATAATTGCTGATACAACAGAGAAAAAACACATTTATAAGTCGAGGTAATGCTTATTTTTCAGACGGAACTAAATGAGGTACAATTGTGAGTTATATTGATGGTGAGTCACCGCAGTTTACTCATTTAAGATCTTCGATGTTAGCATATGTTTCGATAAAGTTATTATCAATGATAAACAGATTTCCCGAGACCGCGGCTAGGGTTGCAACAGATTAATTTTATATAAATAAAAAATATACGGATTTATTAAAACAATTACATATTGGCAATTATGCATCATAGGGCGAATGGAGAATAAAAACGAGCAAAATATATTTAGTTATTCTGAATCTGCCGACGTTGAAATTAAGGGGACATATAATGAAAATAATAATCAAGTATTAAAATCATCAGCACCATCGGTATATGATCTTGTGGCCAGACATAAAACAGTTTATCTCAATGGATGTGGTGGTTCTGGTAAAACAACGCGTGCGATTGAATTATTCCTGAACAACTGTTCAGATATGGTTGTTTTGACACCCCCACATAGACTCGCCAGAGAAACAAATGAACGTAGGGTAAAACTCTCAAACTTATCATAGTTTCTTTAGATGGTGTGGAGACGCATGAACTCCCGAGCGAATGGGTGAAGAATATATCCCTAAGATTATTATCTGGGATGAAATTTGTACGGTATCATTGGAAGTATTAAAAATATTTCTTGATTGGTTATTGACGAAAACAACTGCTGTGATAATGTGTGGCGATCATGGTCAACCGCCGCCTTTTGTTGGACAGTCTCTGTATGAATGGTTAAAAACGTTTGTATATTATTATGAGGATATAACTGATGATCATAGAGCTATTGATGAACCAGTGAAAGAGTTTAAAAAATTAATCAGCCTGCAGCCAGATAAAATTCAATGTGAAATAATGCGTGAAGTAATTCCAGAAACTCCTATGAATGATTTTTGGAATTTGTGGAGGCCTGCTGATTTGATAGTTGCAAGTAGAAAGATAGTTCGCGATACACTTCAAGAACAATTTTTTCTGTTACATAAAGAATTTTTTTTTTTAAATCTACCTGTACCATTGTGTTATCGCCCAGCAGATACTCGACGACAGAATATTGAAGTTGACATTCCAGGTGCCTTGGTAGAACCAAGAAACAAAATCTTCTACTAAATGATGTTTTAGTTCCTGTCAGTGCTGTTGAAAGCGCGTTAACGATGGACAAAACTCCGTGTACGTTATGATACGCTGTAGCGATTCATTCGTCACAAGGATTAACTATTTCGGATAAAAATATTTCGATTGTTGATGATAGGTTTGAATGGTGAAATTTAGTTTATCTCGCAGTGTCTCGAGTCAGAAGAATATCTCAGCTGCGGAGGATTATCATAGGCAATAGCGATGACAGCGATGTAGTTAATAACGAAGTTGTCAAGAAAAAATTATCTGGTTATAAACAATGTGACAAATAAAATAAACGCGACTTTGATCTCGATGCTGAATTTATCATGACACTAAAACAGCAGCAGAATAATCATTGTGCGAGCTGTAACACAGCAATGTTGTGGCAGTATTCGAATAATCATCCAAGACAGTTTACTGTAGATAGAATTAATAATAGTCTTGGTCACACGCGCGAAAATGTGATACTGACCTGTCTTGAATGTAATCGACGTCGAGGAGCCAGTTTACAAAAGTGAACGCGGTGGTAATTGTGTGTCTTCAGGAATTACTTGTAATTGTTCACGTACAAATCCACGTTGAGGAGCAGTTGAATCTAGTCTGTAGATTGCAGGTCTATCCGTGGATCTTACCACGCTGGAAATTTTATGTTTTGTCACACTCCAAATAGGATCAGTTGCTCTAATTCTACCCCCTTCATGTTCACTGGGTTCATATAAATATACAGGCACATTACCTAGTACTGGTTGTTTTGAGAAAGAGTCATGTCGTTGTGTTGGTATATATTTCTTTCTGATTCCATTGGTAGGATTCATGGAAGTTGCACGAGTAATTTCATTATTTAAAGCAGTTATCACACTTTGTAATCTTGCAACCCATTCTCGAGATCTCTTGTCTTTGGATATTTCCTTCGCATACTGATATCCAAATAACCGCTTAGCAAGTGTTCGATTAAATCGTTCAACGATTGCCTGATCGCGATGAATTGCTGTATGTCCTCGTCTGATTTTAACGTTATGTTGTTTCATCAGAGATGATACTGCACCAAGAAATTCTTTGCCAGGATCAACCTGTAATAGCTGTGGCCATATCAAAGGTCCACGTTGATAAATTCGTTCAAACGCAGATGCAACTTCAGTTGCTGTTTTAGTTGATAGTGGTTCTGCTTCTTTATGTCTACTTGCAACGTCAACAACAGTTAACGCGTATTTGTATGTGCGTGATTGACGTCTACCAATTTTAATGGCATCGTGTGGTAAAAACAAAATATCTGCTTGATGAACTTCATTGGGAGTGTTGGCATCAAAATGTGCGTACTAACTTTTTTTTTAGATGGTGGTAGATATATTTGCAATATTGCCTGTCGTGTTAACCAATTTGCAGCCAAAAAAAAACGTGAGATATTTGCTGCATCAGCAAGTTTACTGATCGCTGCTCTACCCCTCCAATATCCTATTGGGCTATAATAAACCGATTCCATTATAATAATAATCATCATAATAATCGGTTGATTAATTACCAGTCTCTAGTACTAATTTACCTTTCATCGCAGATTTGACTAGGAAGCTAGCAAGTTTTTCTCAGAGAGATTTATTTTTTATGGACTTTAACGTGTGTATGAATTTTACTTTGGCGAGATGTTGTTGTTGTAAATCTTTATTTTTATACGCAACATCATGAACGTGACATGCTTGATCAATTGCGTTTATTGGATACTCTACAGGTCTTGGTTGATCTTGGTTATCGAGTCGGATATCAAGTCGAGTTCCAGGACCACAATAATTATATCCTTGAATATGTTTCTCACCAGGGTATTTAGCCCATGGAGCTCCTGGTAATTTTCCAAGTGAAGCAGCGATATCACCACCTGTCTTCATAGGAGACGAAATAAATTTGTATTTTTTTGTACCACATTTCACACACTTGCCTGTGAGTGCATGCCTTTTATTTTTTGTTGTTATTGTTGTTAATCCACTGGTGGGGGTGGGTGCTCTGCATCGAACACAATATAAATCCATATTATTTATTATATATTTGTACCACATGGATATCACCGATTTCTCAGCGACACGAAAACAAGAGCCAGTCAAACATCATCCAGTGCTACCAAATTCTATCAGGTGTATAATATTAGGCCCATCAGGAAGTGGTAAGACGCAATTATTACTTAATCCGATAATGCGATGGCTCAAGTGGGATAGGTTATATTTAGTAGCACATCTGTAGATGATCAACGATGCTATGATGTGCTTAAAGATTTTAATGAAAACGCAAAATTGTTAGATGAATACGGTGATGATGTTGTCGATTTTATTTTTGATATTGACGAAGCACCGTCCGTAGATGATTTGGACGAACGCATTAATAATCTCGTGGTATACGATGATGTAATGCTGGACAAACAATGGAACCCAGCTCGGATATTTTCCGGAGGCAGACACAAAAATACTGACGTTATATATGTTACTCAGCGATATACACAAATACCTAAAGTGATCAGAGATAACTGCAATATTTTAGTTGTATTTAACGGTGTTGATATGCATACGTTGAGGAATATATTTTGTACTTGGTGTTCAGGGGATATGGACATGATTAACTTCAAAAACTTATTTTCATGTGCGCAGGATAACCCATACGGCTTTATAAAGATACATTTACACGACCCCAGATCTAGGTATCATGTAGGTCTCTATACAATTTTCGGTTAAAAGACAGCAGCAGAGAGGGTGACGACCAACAGTGAGTGTCCGACGAGTAAACGAACACGCCATAAGAAATGAAAACACAAGCGTCAGCGATAAGTAACAAAAATTAGCTAACCCAATTTAGAGGAATCTCGGTCGGTTAGAGGCTTCGGTTTGACATTATTGACCTTGAATTTCACTTTTGTAGGGAGCTTTATTATTCATAAATAAGGTCTCCAGCAAAATGGCCTGTTCACCTTCTCTGCTGCTTGTTATTCGTCTAACGCCATTTTTCAGCACGTGATATGATATACATGGCGGCCAGTATATTTGGTGGCCAAAGAACCTTGGAAAACCCTGGGAAAAACCATCGACCCACGGGAAGCCACTGGTAAGGTTTTTTTTTAACATATCCACTTTGGCCGAGTCCGAAACTCGAACCCATGCGGACAGAGCTGGGATGTCAGTGATCAATAAAGGCGAGAGCCTTAGACTATTTGGCCAGTCGGAGCCCTTCTAAGACTAGGTCATAAATTCAGAAATTATCCGTCTACAACCACATTGAGTATGGACCGTGTTTTAATCCATGCCAGCTAGTAACTTGAACAACAATTAAATACGCCCCCCCCCCCATGTATTTATATTACTCTTTGCTTGTGTTTCTGTCATTACTTGAACATAAGTTTAGATAAATTTGTCTCAAACTATGTTTTTCAAATGTAGCAATCAACATAACCAATTTATTTGTAGACATACAGGTGATATAGATCAAACTATTTAGGTCACAGGTTTTGGCTCGTGTATGTGTGCATCGGTGTGCCGTGTGTGTGTGTGTGTGTGTGTGTGTGTGTGTGTGTGTGTGTGTGTGTGTGTGTGTGTGTGTGTGTGTGTGTGTGTGTGCGTGTGTGCGTGCGTGCGTGTGTGTGTGTGTGTGTGTGTGTGTGTGTGTGTGTGTGTGTGTGTGATTTGGATTTTTAACGTAGCTTAACAATTTTTCATTCATTTCGCTACGATGTCTACAGTGTTGCAGTTTATAG
>JAECUM010025103.1:0-54354 GCA_016617855.1 Megalonaias nervosa | reverse complement strand
GAGGAAGAACCCTGGAAAACCCCAGAAAGAACCACCGACCCACAAGAAGCTACTAGCAAGCTTTCTCACGTACCCATGTTTTGCAGAGCCTGAGACTCAAACCCACGCAGAGAGAGATGAGATGGCAGCGATCCAGAATGGTGAGTGCTTTAGACCACTCGGCCACTCGGGGCCCTGATAGCAGTCGTTAAGAACAATGAAAAAATCTCAATCACGGCATTGGAATTTATCGTGTTTGCCTCTACAAATATGCAAAACTATGTCAGCATCTACTCTGACTCGCATCTCTGCATTTATTCTAAGTGTTAAGAATGAATAACTTGCATACTCAACATAATCAAGCCTGTTTGCTCAGAAATGTATGCAAGTGAATGATATTATCATCTCTAACAGAGACATTAGTCATCACAAAATATTTCAGGCAAATATAAAAGATGTGTTTCCTATTGCACTGGTTTTAAAATTTGGGTAGGTAGGTCTGGCTTTTTTAAAAATCATTATATATATTTATTGCGATTCTCTTGTGATTTTTTTTTTTACCATGGGGGAAAAAGTGCTAGGGTCTGCAATGAGACACAGGGGTGGTGGGTCAACTGGGTCTTATTTTTTGGGGCCTTATTATGCATTTTTGTTTTGAATGAAAAATCCCCCAAATTAAGTACCCAAGAATATGTACTGTATATACTAGCTTACCATTCAAGTCCCACTGCAAAAATAACCCTGATCTGCCATTACAGACTGCACTGGCAGATGTTGTTTGTTCTGTTGATTACTAGTAACAAACTGCAAAGACCCTGATCTACCCACACACTGTGAAGGCAAATCTGGATCAGTGCAGTTTGCAGTTGGACTTACTTACAAGCCAGTATATACTGTATATTTTAACCAAGCCAAAAAAATGTGATACCTATGAATTTAAAGAGATTCATGATACATACTTTACACTGTTCAAGTTGCCTGCTAATTTCCACAGCCTCTTCTGGAATCCTCTCCAATGTTCCAATCCACTTTTCATAGCTGTTCATGAGTTCCCGAAGGGAGCCAAGCTCATAGTAAATTTTCTTGATCTCACTGTTCAAGGTGACCTTGGCCTGGGTCTCAGAAAATTGTCTGTTCAAATTCTCCCATCTTTCTTCAAGGCTCTGTACAGCTAATGGTACCGCATCATTTGAATCTCCAGCTACACGTTAAAAATGGAAAAGATTTTTCGAACAGCTTAGATCATCTCTGGCAAATATTCGTAAAATACCAACTCCTTTGTACTATTTCACATAATGCATTCCAGTTTCACGTTGTTGCAAACCTGTACTTAACTATTATGAGCAGAGTGTTTAACACTGTTCTTTTTCATTCTCTCAATGTCAGATATTTTCTATGATTATACCCATTCTAATGTGTGTGTTACATAGTAAATATTTTATCTTCAACAATTTATATTCAGGTTAACAATTAGCCTGCAAGCATTTCCAAGTTATTTAGATTAAGGAAATAGCACACTTTTGTCTCTATTCTGAATCTTGTATATACAGCCTGTGTACATTCTTTCTTTTCTTTTCATGCAATCAAAATGCATAACTCTTTTGATTCTCAACTAGGTAACTTTGTTTCTACCCTTTGGTCTCAGTAAAACCTCTCTATCAAATTTCACATAACAGTGTTTAAATGGGAAAACTAACAAAAGAATGGAATGATTCATTACTAGGTTCTTCACAGGAGAATAAGATTATATCAAAATAAAATTAAAACTACATTAATCATTCAAAAGAAATTAAATTATTAAGTCATACAAGTAAAGAGAACCTTTCTATAATCATTAACATCTCTGCTCTCAAAAACTGAATTTAAAACAAAACAAAAGTATTTTTACCCTAGCATTGTACTGCATATACAAAATGTTTGTATAAGCCCCCATGATGAATATCACAAACAAGAGTCTATCAAGTCTTAAGGTGCAAAGCAAGAAATAAATGGTACCCATTTTTAACTCTGCAACAACTGTTCTTCCAAGGGAGAGAATTCTGTTAACATCATTTGAGTGAGACTTCATTTCCTGCTCTGTGTCCTGTGGAGAATCCCAAATTTTTCATAGAGAAACATCTAGATTCAAAACCATGACAACAAAACACATATTTCATCACAAAAATGAATGCAAGTAGTTGTAATATAAAAATGTAAACAACAAAAACTATATGCACAGAAAAAATGCTTTATAACAAAATGAGAAACAGTTGGTTTATTGAAGAAAAACCTCATTATCCAATATACACATTACATTTCAGTACTTATGCAGTTGTGTTTTTATGCAAAGCAAGCTCCTCTGAATTAAGAACACAAAGATGATAATTGGTGTCGGACACCAATGGACAAATTAGACAAATTCATCAAATGAAAAAGTTTATAAAATGCTTGCAAAAATAGCAGAACATGTTACACATACCAGAATGGTCAATGATTGTTAAAAATAACCAACAGATTACTATTACTTATGAAAAATTTATTTACCATTACAATTACCCTTGGATGGAGCACAGGGTTAAAAAATATTCAGTTAGAATTGCATTATTTTTTATCACATTTTCCAATAAAATCCCTGAATACAAAATCACTTGTGATTACTTAATAATTAGTAATCAATTACATATGTTCATGAGCAGTCTTGATCTGATATACAGGTAAGACTCCTCAATCAATTAGATCACGGGATTTGCACAATAAAGTTGAAAAATCAATATTATGTAACTTGAATAAATGGTGTATAATGATTGGGAGCTGAAAGCCAACTTCAAGAAGATTGCTTTTAAACCTAACAGTAACCACACCAAAAGTTGAAAATACAGTCAAAGCTCAATTTTCCAGACTACCTGGGAAACATCAACTGTGACAAGATAAAATATTGTCAAGATAAATGTTAATATCATAATTAACCAAACTGTACGTCTAGAGGACATTCCTCAGATCTGATGACTCAGTACTCTGCGAACTGGTGCATGGGTAAAGAACTGTTTCCTCTATCTTCCTGTAAAAATTTTTAAAACTTTTTAAAAAAGAGAAACCTATCATCAATAACTGTAAATCAAATACTGCCACATTTTCAATTTCACACTGTCATAATGGAATGAAGATTAACACAATACATGATTCTTACTAGATAATGATCAATTATAAGAACTTAGCTTAAACAGAAAAACACCCTGTAGATTATTTTACTTGCCTCAATCAGCACAACTTGTTCCTCCTCTGTGAATTGTTCTTGAGGTGAAGTCTCATCTTGTGTCAAAAGTTCCAGGCCAGATTCAATTTTCTCAATCCATTCACATAATTTTTTATACTGCTTGTCGAACTCAACCCATGAAACAGAATCCATTTTCCTTCTCTTCGCAACAGAAGATGCTGAGGAGCGTAATTTAGCTTCCTCTGAAAAATCTGCCAGGTCTTCTTTCAGTTCTGGGATCTGACCTAGGTCAATTCCTGATCCAACAATCTGGAATGACAAACGAACTATGTGTATTACAATTCTATCAGAAATACTGCTATTCTTCTAATATGAGTGTTGATCTAATACTGGTGCCCACAAACACGAACTTACCTATTAATTACTAAGCTTGCCAATAACCCACTGAAAACAGATAGATTGTCACATATGACAAAGGGCAATAACTCTTACACATCTTTAGATGAAGACCATAATAAGAACCAAGTTTCAAAATGACAGTAAAAATCTACAAGATAAATTGTGTGCACAAGATTCTACTCAAAACAAAAATTGCCAGAGAAGAGTGATTTATTTATATACATATCTTCAGATAATAGTCTAACATTTGCTATGTTTCATAGCAACTCAATGTCAACTCGAATATTAGTTTTCAAAAGAGTTTGTCATAAACCTCATTAGGCTCCAAGTCAAAAGGGTCAGCCACTGTTTACAAAAAGTGATTTGTCAGTAAACAAATCATCCCGTGAGGGTCATAATATTTACCAAGTTACAAAGAATTCTATCAAAAACTGCATTCACAAGACTGTGCTAGACAGAAGGATGGATGGATGGACAGACAAGAGGAAAGATGCGGGGGCATACAAAATATTAGTCATGCTGAAACAAAAACTTTCTGCCAGCTAATCATAGAAACCTCTCATACAAAAAACATTAAAGTCTATTATTGCCAGCAAAATTTAGGGAATTTGCACGCACACTTACCTATTAATTACTAAGTTTGCCAGTAACCTAATGAAAACTAAAGATTATGTCACATATCACAAAGGGCAATAACTCTTACAAAAACCAATATATACATCTTTAGATGAAGACCATAATAGGAACAAAGTTCCAAATGATCAGTAAAAATCTACAAGACAAGTTGTGTGCACAAGATTCTATGTTAATACTCAAACAAAAATTGCCAGAGAAGAGTGATTTATCTATAATCACATCTTTGGATAATAGCCGTAACATTTACCGTTTCATAGCAACTCAATGAAAACTTGGATATTAGTTCTCAAAAGCTGCAGGTTACAAGAAGTGATTTGTCAATAAGCAAATGCTGAAACATAAAAACTTTCCACCAGCTAATCATACATTTTTATGATGAACAGAAACCTCTCATACAAAAAACATTAAAGTCTATTACTGCCAGCAAAATTAGGGAATTTCCATGTGACCTACAAATATTCATAACTTGATGAGTCTTCACAAAATTTCAAAAATGATTTTAAATCAATACCACTCTCTGCAAGCAAGCATGTGAAAGTGCTTAACCCTTTACCTCACATGAACACTTTTGGATGCCATTACTGCAATGGAAGCACTTGTCAACAGTTCAGTATGATTCACATACAAGCTCATTTTATTGCCTGAATATGCATATTTCAAGGCCAGCAGTAAATATCAGCCATTGTGATCTGGTTTTCAAAGTGCCACCTTAGGGGTAACTACCCTATTAGAAAATACAGGCACTAAGATAAATGACCTTTACATCACATGCTTCCTATTTAAGATACAGTCATAATCTGCTATTTAAAGTCATATTCTCCACTATCCAAAACGGAGGTCATGGATTTCATTCAACATCGTTTTTGAGTATGGATCATTAGAACTAGGACTATGGAGGCTTCAGGAAGTCAAATATAGGCTCTAATATCAATGTCAGCAATAAAGACTTTTTATAATTTATCAAATTCGGATGATTCAGTGATGTAGACATACACAACAAACTGATAGATTTAGAGGTCAAGAAAGGTCAGCTATGGTTGATCACTTACCTTCACAGACTTGGCAGTGAATGAATTCTCTCAAGATTTTTAATTTTAAAGAATATTAAAAAATTCTCCTATGAAAAATAAAACTACTACTATAAAGTGTACTAAAAACATACATAGATAACAAATATGTATATTAAAAAAAAGGTAAAATGGTTAAAATTTATGTTGAACTTAACATAAACTATACTGCCACAATTTTACCGACAGGCCTATTCTTATAGTCATTTAGGTAACAGGTGTTCTATTTAAAGCACACTGCACTATATGGCTTTGGCACATGTATATTGCCAGTCTACACAGTAACAGACACTACAGGGTAAAGGGTTAATTCAGATTACCATTACTTACACAATCAATCTATCAACTATCTATTAGCAAGAAGTATTAGTGATGGATGCATTTCCAAGGACCCCAATTACTTTAATGTTCCTGACAGGGCTTAAAACATGGTGACTTGTCTTTAAAAACCAAAGTTAGGAACATAGCAAATGATGATGTGAGATGCAGGAAACCCAACTCATTTCAGTTCTAATCAACACAAAGGTGCACAACAAATCTGATTGAAATCCAAACATTCTTCTTAAAAGTCACATCACAGAAACCAAAGTTATGAGAACAAGCAGTCAGGGGACATAACTCATGTTGATACTGTGAAATGTTGAAAATCAAACTAGTTCAAGGTCTCATCAATATAATACTGCTGGTTAAATTCAGATGAAATCCAACAACCTGCAGTAAAGTAAAGCTATAGGCCAAATTATGATGAAATCCAACAACCCACAGTAAAGTAAAGCTATAGACCAAATCTGGATGAAATCCAACAACCCATAGTAAAGTAAAGCTATAGGCCAAATTATGATGAAAATCCAACAACCCACAGTAACCACAGTAAAGTGAAGCTGCAGGCCAAATTCGGATGAAATCAAACAACACACAGTAAAGCTACAGGCCAAATTAGGATGAAATCCAACAACTGACAGTAAAGTAAAGCTACTGGCCAAATTCAGATCAAATCCAACAACCCATAGTAAAGCTGCTGATTAAATTCAAATGAAATCCAACAACCCACAGTAAAGTAAAGCTACAGGCCAAATTAGGATGGAATCCAACAACTCAGAGTAAAGCTACAGATTAAATTCGGATGAAATCCATCAACCCACAGTAAAATAAAGCTACAGGCCAAATTAGGATGAAATCAAATAACCAACTATGAAATAAAAGCAAAAGGTCAAATTAGGATGGAATCCAACAACTCACAGTAAAGCTACAGATTTAATTCAGATGAAATCCAACAACCCACAGTAAAGTAAAGCTACAGGTCAAATTAGGATGAAATCCAACAACCAACAATGAAGTAAAGCTGCAGGCCAAATTTAAATGAAATCCAGCAACCCACAGTTAAGTAAACCTGCAGGCCAAATTCGGAAATCCAACAATCCACAGTAAAGCTGCAGATCAAATTCGGATGAAATCCAACAACCCACAGTAAAGCTGAGCAGCAGAAATCAAAATCAGGAGAATGGTCAATCAAGTCATGGAACTCCTGTAAATGATGAAGTATAAAAAACAGAAATCAAACTTTTTCAGGGTCTCAGCAATATACTGGTGCATACCAGATTTATTTTAAGTCACAGAAACTTTGGTAAACTTGTGCTGATGAAACAAAAGACGGGAGAATAAGTAATCAGGAGTCATGTCATAAATGTTGGTATTCAAACTCATTAAAGTTCTCATCAATATGAACCTGACTGCCAACTTGGTTAAAATCCAAGAAAACTTCATGAGGTTATACTGCAAAAACCAAAGTCAGGAGGACCAGCAATCAAGGGGCATAATTCTAATAATGATGTCTCAGCATTCTGAAAATCAAACTTATTCAAGGTCTCATCAATACAAAACTGCCTGCTGAACAGCTGGGCATGGTGACGATCAAGTTCCTGTGACATCATCAAGTGTTGCACTAAAATTAATCCTAACTGCCCGCCATTTAGGGGACAAGAGTCTTGTGTTACAGAATTTGAGGACATTTATACTTTTGCAATATACAGTCACTAATAAATCAAGACAAACTGCAAATTACACAGACCTTGATCTGCTGTCACATAATGTGCTGGCAGATCTGGGTCTATGCAGTTTGTCAGTGTTATGACTCTATTGTTTTCAACTAAGTAACAGGGAAGAGTGAAAATCAACAAGATTTTCAAATTTTCAACAAGCGATTTATTTCCCCAGAATTCAAAGTGAAAATTTAAAAAGAACAGTAATGTGAATTAAACCCCAAATAGTACTAAAAGATTTATCACAAGTCCAAATGTATAAAGTTCCCACTGAATTTCAGTGATATTCGAAATACGTTCTGCTATTGAAGGTGTTAACATGCCTGTAGTCTCAAACATACTAATGTGCCAGCGGCCTGTGGTGTGGTGACAATGTAATCCAAAAATGATCTTGTCTGAAATCACTATAATTCCAAATTAATGTTCCAGCCCCAAAACATTACAGATGAGCACTTTCTATTTCCAGTGAATAATAATCTGAATAAATAATTCCACCCAAATGAAATGCTGAACATAATAATAAGACTGATGATTCTGCCTCATATGTTAAATGCAAGAATGAGTAATTTCTCAAGTAAACAACATTAAATAGAAATCTAAGGCAGAAAAGTTGAACCAGGATGAGGGTTAAAAGTTCATTTCTAGAATATTCTAAGTTGTCAACAAGATAAAATCTACTACTAAAATTAAAATAAAGATCATGGCAAACATCTGGTAGACCAGGTTAATCAATAGGCGAATTCCAATGTTCTAGACCCAGATCCAAATAAACATGTTTACCTCATAAACATGTTTACCTTCTTTGATAATTATCCTAATATTTAATCCACAATCATAGAGAAATATTAACTATCCACTATTTGTTTACAAAATAAAAGTTTCTGGTCAGGTACACAATGAACTTGATTTTGGACAAGGTCAAGTCCAAAATACAATTATACATAACATGTAATCATGGAGAAAAAGTAACAAACACAAAATAAATATACTTAACAGTTAGGAGTAATCAGATCAACAATTAACATCAACCCTGATCTGCCAGATCAGTATCTCTGTTGACTGCAGTTAGATTTGACTTTTACACAGCAACAGTGTTCTTTTAGCAAACTGGGCTTTAAAAGCAATGTATCACTAAAGCTGGTGTGTGTGTGTGTGTGATTTGGATTTTTAAAGTAGCTTTAACAAATTTTCAGTCATATCACTACGATGTCTGCAATGTGGCAGTTTATAGTGATGTCTAGCACTGGGGCATCATGCTGCTGACATGTTGCATGATGTCCCACCCAGTCACATTATCCTGACACCAGGCTGACCAGTCCTAACACTAACCTCTTAATGCTGAGCGCCAAGCAAGGCAGCTGTTAGTACCATTTGTATAAGTCTTTGGTATGACTCGGCCGGGGATCAAACCCACGACCTCCCGCATCCGAGGCGGACACTCTAACCAATAGGCCACCGGAACGGTCACCACTAAAGCTGGCAAAAACAGTAAAACCTCTACTACTGTCCTTAAATCTTCAAGCACAAGACCGTTCTACTCATTCTAACATAATTTTTTTGTCACTGCTGCCAAACATTGATCAAAAATGTATTTCTCCACTGTACTATGTCACAAGTAAATCCATGCTATCATAATGGCATAAATATTTCCAACAAAATGGTACAGATTTTACTACTTTACAATTTTATTTTTCAACAACCAATGCAGAGTTATATTTGCTGGCATGTAAAAATTATCTCAGTAATATTGAAACATTACATAATACTTTTTTCTTGTAGTTTGTCCGAGTCCTTGTACTCTGAAACCTTGGTAGTTTTCACTCTATAATATATAAAAATTCCTACTGTTATGGAAAACTTCATATGTACTCAACAGTACTCTTTCAGTACTACAGTAATAGTATGCAATCTTTACAAGAAAATCTTTGTATGGAGTTTGATAACTTTATGAGAAGAAACTTAGACAAATCCTTGTCCAAGAGTTCATTTTAGATTTTCATACCATTTTACTCCGCTGCTCCATCTGCTCTACAAGACGTTTCCATCGATCCTGGAACTCTTCTAGTCGTGTACTCAGCTTACGTACTGCTTCCTCATTGTTCACACGCTCTGCAATCTGCTGGCCACATTCATACAGTGCCTCAAACTTTTTAACCTGCTGCACCATATCACGCTCTATTGTCTGAAATGCATGAAATTTAATGCCTGATGACAACAATGACAGCAATGTCAATGACGACAACAGTGAAAATTATGACAGCAATGTCAATGACAACACTGACATTGATGCTGACAACAATCTTATTTATTGACAAGTCAGTAGCAAAGATGACAGCAATGTCAAAAATGTTGACAACATTGACATTATTAATGAAAACAATGTCAATATTAATGACAACAATGTCAATAATGATGAACAGCAATGACAAATGCAATCAGAAAAGCGACACCTACTGGAAATCACTTATATTCAATGCCACACTTTGAGTGTGAGCTCGCTGGTTTCTTGCAATATTTTTTTACATGTCCCAAACCATGTGCAATCCTGGGCATGCTTTATAATCATATATATATATATATATATATATATATATATATATATATATATATATATATAAAATCCAGGATAAAGTGAAACAATTATTCCATAAATCAAACAAAACTTTTCAAAAACTCAAAGGATTACTTAGACAGCACATCAGGTGCTTACAATAGTCCACCTATTTCTTCCACTTTAATCTCAATGTCTGTTTCAAGCTTTTTATGAGCTTCTTTCTTCCCTTTAGCGCATCTTAAGGCTCGATTAAATATTTTTTGAGACTGAGTGTTCTCTGTTTTCTCTGTAAGTTTATCTACAGTATCATAAAGTGACTGTATGTCCTTTTCCAGTCTTTTCTTATTTGCTTTCATACCTTCCAGATTAGCAAATTCATCATTTCACTTCCTTATTAATTTTTCCTTTTTCTGATGCCATCTCCACAAGATGAGCCCTGTATTTGGAATTTGCAGCATTCAACTTTTGTAACTGATATTCTCTAGTCCTCCAATGCTATTTAAATGGTCACATATGGACTTCTTAGCAACAAGAATGCTATTTAAATGGTCACATATGGACCTCTCAGCAATAAGAATGCTATTTAAATGGTCTCATATGGACCTCTTAGCAATAAGAATGCTATTCAAATGGTCACATATGGACCTCTTAGGTCACATATGGTCCTCTTTGCAAGAAGAATGCTATTCAAATGGTCACATATGGACCTCTTAGCAAGAAAAATGCTATTCAAATGGTCACATATGGACCTCTTAGGTCACATATGGACCTCTTAGAAAGAAGAATGCTATTCAAATGGTCACATATGGACCTCTTAACAATAAGAATGCTATTTAAATGATCACATATGGACCTCTCAGCAATAAGAATGCTATTTAAATGGTCACATATGGACCTCATAACAATAAGAATGCTATTTAAATGGTCACATTTGGACCTCTTAGCAAGAAGAATGCTATTCAAATGGTCACATATGGACCTCTTAGGTCACATATGGTCCTCTTTGCAAGAAGAATGCTATTCAAATGGTCACATATGGACCTCTTAGCAAGAAGAATGCTATTCAAATGGTCACATATGGACCTCTTAGGTTACATATGGACCTCTTAGAAAGAAGAACGCTATTCAAATGGTCACATATGGACCTCTTAACAACAAGAATGCTATTTAAATGATCACATATGGACCTCTCAGCAAGAAGGATGCTATTTAAATGGTCACATATGGACTTCTTAACAATAAGAATGCTATTCAAATGGTCACATATGGACCTCTTAGCAATAAGAATGCTATTTAAATGGTCACACATGGACCTCTTGGCAATAAGAATGCTATTCAAATGGTCACATATGGACCTCTTAGCAATAAGAATGCTATTTAAATGGTTTAAATAAGACTCTTCTGCATGTTGGTAGTCATTGTCTCTTTATTTATGCTAAACTCTCTTTCAACCTGAGCTTGACTGTGAGAAAGCAACAAGATGGTTTTGATGACTGACCAGAGATCTGCATATGGAAAAAAAAACTTCCAGTGCAGAAAAAGGAAACTGATGACTACACATGCATACAAATGATCAGGCATATGTGCAAACATCTTTTAATTACTAGACTCAACCATGGCTACCAATAATGCACAACAATTCTTGCAAAACTGTTCAATGTGAAGTTGCAGTGAAAAAATAATGTATGACAAAAAGTAATTTTCACAGAGTTTCCAGGACATTTTCATGGAATTCAAATTCCAGTTGGATACCAGACCTCCTTAAAAATCAGGAGGGTGCAGGAACCCTGATTATAGTAAATGCTGGTAAATAAAGAGTGTACGCTAAATTAAATAGAGATCAAGATCCTGAACAGAAAATTCCATGATGCAACTCCTTTCACTGCATCCAGATGTTTTCACAAGTTACTTGAGTACATGATAAAACTTTTATTGCAATAATGCAAGTGTTCAAGGTAAATGTTGTTGTTGTTGTTGTTGTTGTTGTTGTAGGGTTTAATGCCATTTTTCAGCACAAGATAGGCTATACATGGTGGTCAGAATAAATGGTGGATGAAGAACCCAGGAAAGCCCCGGAAAGAACCACTGACCTACGAGAAGTTACTAGCAAGCTTTCTCACATACCCACATTGGCCAAATCTGAGACTTGAACCCACACAGACAGAGGTGAAATGGCAGTGACCGGTAACGGTGCGCTCTTTAGACCACTTGGCCACTCGGGGCCCCTCTTGGAAATAGAGACTTGAATTTATACTGAAATTTCAAGTAAGGATTTCTTCTTGGATTGTATTATTTTGATCCAGCAAAAGACTGTTAGCACATTAATTAATTAAGGTAATTAATTATGATAGTAAATGCAGACCACAAAGTTAAGGTGGCAAAACTGTTCCAGCTATCAATATTATCTTATTTTTATAGTACTATTAATCACTTTATCCTATTATTTTCATTTGTCCTTCTAAAATGGTGCATCAGATTTGGAGGGAGGGGGACAGAGTGTCCCTACCCTTGGAATCTCTAATAACAATTCAAAATACCTGCCATTATAAAAATGCAATTTTAAATATATTTCACCTGTGCTTACAATCAACAATTATATATTGTCTTGTCTTGCTCATCATGTGGAACGTTTAGGAATAACAGAATAAACCTTCTGGATTTAATTCTGAATAATCATACATCAATTGTTTTCATTCATTTATGATGATATATTTAAGTGAATGTCTGACAAAAGAAGGTCAAATTAATGTGATTAGTGTCAGCATGTTAGCCTGCCATCACAAATCTAGCAAACGATGTGGACTGATGAACATAACAAAAGTAGCTTCAAATGTGCTCACTGATGGATGGAAGAATAAGAGATATTGCCAGCTTTTTTGACAAACAGCCTAGGTGCTTTAATTCACAATTCTGCATTCTGTGTCTCCAAGTTTGTGTAACCACACATCAGCTATCAGTAACTAACACGGAATAAGAAAATTTCAACAGATCTCATTTCTCAATTGAACAAAGCATAAGGTATTATGTGCATGCTGCTCAGTTCTAGATACATTCACAATTTTGTCTGCTCAAAACACATGGTCATGGAGTGCAGTGGTCCGGTCCCATGCTCTACAAACAACTGTCACTCACAAACAAACAATTGCTACTCACACTGAACATACTCAAAGCTAGGTAAGGACCAATAACGAGAGCAATACAAAGTCCAAAATACACATCAACAACACCAGTTGCTACACTTACCATCAGAGGTGCAAACGATTGGGATCAAGTGAACATTTTGTATACGAACAGTAAAGTACAAAATTAAATATCATTTTGGTATTGGTTATTTGTAAAGAATTCCAAAGGCACTTTGCTCCCATTTCCACAGTATAGTATAGCCAATAATGTGTTCATTGTGCTGCTAAAAGGTAATAATAAGAATATAGTATCTAACATCAATGCTGTAAAATTTCCATGTGTAAGTGTGTTTGTACCTTGAGTTCCTGAACCTGAGTTAGGGCCTGATTCTGATCAGACACATCCATGTGCTTCATCCTGATCAGAACAGCCTCTTTCTCCATCAGCCAGTCCAAAAATTTATCCTCTTCCTCTGCGAAATGCTGCCACTTAAGAAGTACATCCTGCAGGTGGAGCCACTGTTCTTCAGTCCAGTGACAGATTGTGGCCCAGCGTTTTCCAAGGTTCTGCAACTGCTTCTCCATGGCCTCACATGCTGAATAAAACATCAGACGCCATTGATATCCAAGTTATAGACTGGTGGTTTCATCTCATGACTAATAATTGTACATTTTTTTTTTTCAAAACAAGAGACCCAAATGGGCAGAGCACACTCACCTGGCTTCTTTTCCTTAAAATGACTACTGTATGTAAAATTGCACTCACAAGTTTTGGTTTCTAAAGTACCTTTGTCTATGTAAATCATTTTTGGATCTTAAAAATATTGATACTGTCAGGTGATCTACCAAGTCTGATGAAAAGTTCTACACAGGCATAGGAATGGTAAAAATCTTAGTCACAGGCAGTCAAAGGGCCAGGTAATGACTTCATTTATCAGCACCAGTTTTATTAATTACTGGAATGAAGCTTGACTTTGATCAGTTCAAAATTAAGATCATGAAAGCAGACCTTTCATTCATGCATCACATTTGTGACTGAATATGACAGACCTGTTTATGGAAAAAAGTGTTCAGTTAAAGAGGAATCATACAATGACAATTCAGAGTGAGTTACCTGACTCCGTATTATTGTCATCTACCACTACCACCATGTTCTGCAAACTGTCCACCTTCCTCTGCTGTTGTTCAAGTTCCTCCTGTAGCTTCTGAAAAGTAAAACACTATGTAAATTATTTATTTATAAATGTAAATTATTTATAAGATTCATCAACTAATATCCACTAAACCAGAGGTGTACCCAGTATCATCTGCTTCATCAATATCAGTCAATTGCTTAATAGAAATAGTGTGGTGTGAGCAAAATCATATACCTGATATCATTTAGGGCATTTATTCCTTCATTTTCTCGAATGTGAATGAAAAAAAGGGTCATTTGAAGAGGCCCAGGATGACATAAACTATATTTTGAATTATTTTTCCTTTCGATCTAATACAGAAATCTTTGCTACATGAAGTATATACAAAATTTGACTTGGTGTGATAATGACACTAATTATTTTCAATTAACTGATTTACATGTCTTGCTTTCCTTGACATGACAATTACATTCAAGTCAAATAACCAAAAAAGGGAAATTTGCCTAATGTAATAACACAATAAGTGATATATGACTAATAATCTTCAGCATTATTTTTTGTTGTTGTTCTTGCAAGGTTGTAATGCCATTTTTCAGCACAAGATAGGCTATACATGGCAGCCAGCATAAATGGTGGAGGAAGAACCTGGGAAAACCCCGGAAGAACCACCAACCCAAGAGAAGCTACTGGTAAGCTTTCTCACATAAACACATTGGCCGAACCCGAGACTCGAACCCATGCAGACAGTGGAGAGATGGCAGTGATCTGTAACTGTGGGTGCTTTAGACCACTTGGACACTCGGGGCCCCTAGTATAACTTGAGCTAAATGGAATAAAATTAGTCAGAGACATAGGATTAGGGTTAGAGTTCAACTTGAAATATGGATGTTGGTCTACATCTATGAGGTGTTCACCTGAAAATTAGAAGAGAATGAGGCCTGAAAGTCTAACAGGGATGAAACTATACTCGAGTGAGTGACTGATCCATAACTTTCCAAAAATTTAAATCATTCTGTACTGCAAATTAAACAAAGAATTAACCTAAGCTTTTCATTATGGTGCTACTACTGAACACTGTTTTAAAGTTGTAATTGTATGCCTCTGGAACACCCAGACTTGTGAATCTTGACTGAGACTGGTATGGAAAATTTGTATGTCTTATGTATTCATAAAGGCACCTGAAACAGAAAATGGCCTGAAATCTATACCTTGTGTTCATCCACCTGTGCCTTAATGGTCTGCAAGTCTGTTCCAATTGGACCCTGGTTGGCTATTCTCTCCTCCATTTTGGCAAGCCAGGTTGCCAATTCATCCAACTGCTGTTGCTGAAGGGTCATCAGTATTTGCTGAAGCCTTAAATTGGTACAGAACATTAGGAAGGCAAGTTTTACAGTCTACCTGTTCAATTGTGAACTGATTCTCAAACAAAAGATAATTCAAGATGTGTGCCATATATTACACTTCACTTGTTATTATCTGATGATTAATTTTAAATGAATGGTTGGAAGGTAAGAGGACAAAAAAAAACAAAAGAACAATCCAAATAATATTAGTATACAGTAGTCCCCCTCTTGAACGGCCCCCCTGACCAGCAGCCACCCGCTCCTTACAGCCAGAATCCGACGGCACCAACGAATTTGTGTTCAAAAGTACCCCTCACAAAAGGCCATCCTGCTAATGCGACCAGCGTCCAGCATATTAGTGCAAAAATATAAAATTTACCCCTCACAAACGGCCGCATTTTATTTTGTAATATGTATCCAGAACCAATTTTATTCATAACGTGAGTTAAGTAATCTGATTTCTGTTTCTGGATGTCAGGTTTTCGTTCCTGAAAGAAGTGTTGACTAAAGTACATGTACCACTAAGGTTAATGTTACATCATTTACGCCTCACGAGAAGCCACATTTATTCCATAAAGCCGAGAAAGACTCAAATTTTAATCCATGCAAAAAGGTAAGTACACGTAATTCGATTAGCCTTACTGCTGTGTTATCATGAGATGTCCAGTTTAGTCACTCTGATAATTGTTAAGATTACAATTATTGAACAGTAGTAACAGCTGAGAAGTGGCAGTATTGATGTACAATACACAAGTCAGCGGGAAAATGGTTTGATAGCCTTTATGGCTTCCCTTAGTAAGATGTTGAGCTTGTTCATTTTCATAATCAGTGGCTATTACTACTGACAATAACTGTCAAGATTACAAATCCTAACGGCCGCGAGTTGCTATTGTTCAGATCAAATCTACGTACATATTGAAGCCGTTTTGGTTTCTCTCACTTAGTGTAAAGAAATGTAACCACAAATAGGGTACCAGACTGGACAAATGAATCATGTGACAAGATCGCTGCCTTTAAAAAACACATGACATCTTGTTTAAATGCAGAAAAGTTGTTTTATCAGTCTTGTAGTTGGTAACACTGATGATTACAACCGGACATAATTGTCAAGATCATAACAGGGTCAGCATAGTCTAAAAATAGATTTTTGCAGACACACACACAAAGAGAAATTAGCCTTGAACAAAACAGGGTACCAGACAAAGACCAAAAAATCATGTGACAACACATTCCTTTACGAAGAAGGCATTTCATCCGCTCTGCAAAAGTTTCGTCTGCATAATTAAATCACATACAGTTAGCAACATCTGAATAAATCATTACAAAACATTAACATGTCATCACGTAAATGGAGACGATTATTTTACAAAAAAGTCGGTTATTCTACTCGGCAACATCGGGTGAGGTGGGGAGGGGGAACTTGCCGAATGATTTTAGGTAGAAAAGACTCGAATAAAACAATTTTTTGTTGAAAAGACTCGAATAAACAACATCGTAACCAATAAGGAGGTTATTCAGCAGCAGTGGGAAAATGGAGCAAATGGAAAGAGAATTATGTATGTACCAAGATTTAAATGACGTTTTTGAATGGTTTTGCAATGTGCATGACAACAACGCCCGCTCGCATATCACGCTTACGCCAAGAATAAGAACTATTAACGCATATTCAGTTGAAATAAGTCTATTATTATAACAAGAAGAACCTTTTAATAATTAATGTTACTTTTAAAGGAAGATATTAAATGCTTTGAAGACTGTATCTTTCTTACTGCATACATTACATATACTTCTCACAAAAAATTTATTCCCCCTCTGGAAAGGCCACCCGTCTTATAAGGCCACTTTCCCGGTGCAGAAGGGGTGGCCGTATAAGAGGGGGGCTACTGTATTGCAATTGACCTATCATATTGGCCTACATTTCATACTGGGATGATTTTGATTTAATGCTTATTATAAATATGTGTAAAATCAACATAAGAAAATACTGCGAATGCTTAGGGTTCTAATAAATGTATTGATATCTTACAAGAATATATGAGATACACCATAAATTTAGTTTAACTGCTTTAACAAATATCAAATCTGTTGCAGTTATACCATGAAAAGTAGCATATTTCTGTAACAGGATCTAACTGTAATGGCTCATACAGCTGATGAAATAAATGCAAGATACAAGAACCAGAGTCTCTTGAAAAACATGTATCCCTAAAATTGTTTCTGTATTTACTAATGGTTTAATATTAAGCACCAATCAAGAGTACAAAGAATAACATGCAAGAACCTGTACAAAGAATGACTTATTGTAAGAACCTGTTCAAAGAACAACTTCATGTGAGAACCTGTACAAAGAATGATCTGTAATAATCTGTACAAAGAATAAATTCTTGTAAGAACCCGCACAAACAATGACTTCTTGTAAGAACCTGTACAAAGAATGACTTATTGTAAGAACCTGTACAAAGAATGACTTGTAAGAACCTGTACAAAGAATGACTTGCTGTACTAAATTGTACAAAGAATCATTTGTAAGAACCTGTACAAAGAATGACTTGCTGTACTAAATTGTAAAAAGAACCTGTACAAAGAATGACTTGCTATACTTAATTGTAAAAAGAATGACTTGTTTTAAGAACCTGTACAATCAACATAAACTGAATATTAGGCACATACTGGCTCTGTCTAGAGAGAGCTTTCAGACGGAGGTCCTCCCATCTGTTGTTAAGGAGACTCATCTGGATACGTATTTCATTTTCCTCATCTGCTGTGACCTTCCCCTCTGCAATCAAGTCATTCCCTTCCCTCAGTACATTGCCAATACTGTCCTGGTGTTTAGTTAATTCCAACATGAAATCCTGAAGGAAACGAAACGTCAAATATCCATGCAGATATTTCAACTTTGACATTGCTAGTCTCTGTTTACATAAGTAGAAGAAACAACATTTTATCATGTGTTAGAAGATCACAGAAAGATAATTATGCAACCATCTAAAATGGAGAAAAAATATGTAGTTCCCATGACAATTAAAATTTCAGTTTTATTAGACTCATTTAAATTGTAAATACTGTTCTTCATTATAAAGCCTACATGAAATTCTACTCTGAAGTTAATCACTCACTCACTTTCATTAAATGATGGACTGTAGTACATTTTATATAGATATATATATATATATATAGATAGATAGATAGATAGATAGATAGATATATATATTTCATGAATCCCCCATCACAGTGTCTAAAAAGACCAAAATGCAAATTTACATGAGGTCTGACAGATATAAAAATGTACAGATGGACAAGGAAAATACTATATGACCTAATACAATTATTGTGTGGCATAAAAACAGCAAAAAGTCAGCCAGAAATACATTTGTTGTAGACTTGGCAATGAATAAATACAAATAATTTCATGCAATAATTGGTCTAGTTACTAGTCAATGATTTTCAGGTTCACAAAGAAACAAAGAAAATAAACTGAGGAAGCCATACTGATTTAAGTTATAACTGATAGATTGCTACAATTTACAATATGATAGACCTACCGGCTTGATTTTTATATACCAGGTTTCCTCATATCTCAGCAATTTTTTAAAATAAAAGTACAGCTTATTATAAGCACATTCTGCTTCATCAAAACTGTAATGATTGCAAATTCTCCATTGCTTAAATATTTCTGGACTATAATTAAGATATATGGCAATAAGGTATACCTCATGTTCACTAAACTGTTTCTTGACTTCTATAACGGAGTCAGATATGGGTTCTTGCATCTCCATGACTTCCTCAGCTTCCAGAAGCCATGTCAGAACATTTTCCAGTGCATCCTGGTATGAAATTAAATCCACAGAGGCTGAACTCATTGTGCTGTGTCGACTTGAAGAGCTACTCATGGACATGGCATGCTGAAAAAAGATAAAGACATTCTGCATGATAAAGTTATAACAAGCCTAGTTGCGTTTAATTCTACAAGGAAAATAGTTTTGTTCACGCATGACCATGCAGTGCTAAAACATCCTGTTATCAAACTATGTGCCAAGAACATGACACATGGGTTATAAAATTGTACCAATTATATTCCATCTGCTCATAAACTGAAATCATTCGAGTTTCTGCACAGAGATTGGAAAACTGCTGTCTTTTGATATACAAAATTTTACTGTAACCTCATATCTATGTAACTTGCACAAGTTCTAATCATGGCGTTTTGCAAGATAAATGAGATTGTGTCTCTGACCTATTTACGTGACCAAATGTAATGTTTCTTCATGTCTGACTGGTAAAACATCAGTACCAGTGGGCTACACTGTCAACACACCCTTTTTCTACTGAATCCAGGGTAAGAGCTGACTCTGGTATTACAATGAATTCAAGGCTGTATTTACACTCAGAAAGAAAACAAAATTGGTTTATAATGATAGAAAGCTGGGCTTATGGTTTTTCATTTATGTCACTACTATGCTTAAGCTGTAATTATATGGCTGGAGCAAGATCTGAGAAAGAATTCAAAATGTAATGATTTTACAAAATTCCTCTTCAATATGGGGCTGGGTGAAAGGAAAATCTGTACAGTAGTGTAACTTAACTATACATCAAAGATAAAATCAGAAGTGAACAATATTGATATAGACCTGCATTCAGTTGATGTTTTACATGAACTAACAAAATTTTATGGTTCTTGCATTACTTATAAGTAGGTATGGTTGATGAGGATGAATTGGTATTTAATGGCATGAAAGGCCATATCAAGCCAAGAAACTGAAGTGAAGTGTCATACTTACAAAATACACAAGAGTCTGTGCAGGATTTGAACCCAGACCCCATTAACCACTATGCCACTGTGGCTCACTGAATAGCTATGATCAAGGGCTGTAATATGTACCATATACACTCGCTTATGAATCCAATTGCAAATTGCATATAATGTGCCAGCAGATCTGGGGATGTGCAGTTTGTCAGGAGTAATCAGCAGAACAAACAATATAGACCCTGATCTGCAGGATCTTTGTTGTTTGCAGTTTGACCCGACTTATAAGCAAGTGTATGTTATAGAGAAAGACTTTAATATGGATAGAAAAAGGCCACTAATACGTACATTACAGTACAGACAAAGGCATATCTGGGTAATCTACTAATAGTTCAAATAAATGTCATCAAAATACACACACACACACACACACAAACACACACACACATGCCAATTTAAACTATTTCTTAACAATTAGCCAGGCTAACTATTCGCCGTGTCCCACACTCTCCTCTCCTTTATGAATCCAACTTGCAAATCAGCTGTCATACTCCCAAATTTTCGTATCAATAGTTTAGGTTCCAGATCTACGTACTGACATGACAGAAATAATCTCGGCCTCATTCTCACATGCAAAACCAGATGTGTTCATGTTAACATTCACTGTACAGTAATACTCGACACTTATGTTTACATTCCCTGTACTGTAATGTCCCACACTAATGTTCACATTCCCTGTAGCGTAATGGCCCACGATGATGTTTACATTCCCTGTACTGTAATGGCCCACAATGATGTTTACATTCACTGTACTGTAATGCCCCACACTTATGTTTACATTCACTGTGCTGTAATGGCCCACAATGATGTTTACATTCACTGTACTGTAATGGCCCACCATAATGTTTACATTCACTGTACTGTAATGGCCCACCATGATGTTTACATTCACTGTACTGTAATGGCCCACAATGATGTTTACATTCACTGTACTATAATGCCCTGCACTCACGTATATAAGAAAGAACAGTAAGATGGATCTATTCTTACATTTTTCATTCAAAACATTCATTTCCTCCAAACATTTGGTCAAAACTGCCCTCAATTATTTTTTATTCTCGTACACTTTATTAAGCAAACTTTACACCTAATATAAAGTTCTCCAAGTTCTCCTCTTTGTTATGTAAGGTTCCATATGTCCTATTATTTTATGCTAGCGCAACAAGCCAAGTCATGAATAAGATTTCAGTATTCATGTTTCTCTGAGACCTAGCATTTCGGTTAGCCTGATTTGTTTTGAGTCAATGGGCAACTGGTGTATTAAAAATATTCAATTAATATATGAAGAAATATACTGTGACTTAATTTCTTCCAGGGTATCTATTTTTATGGTTTTGCTATAAATGAAATTTTCATCAGCATTCCAATTCATGGATTAGCATTAGAAGGTCCTACTGGTCCCACAGAAGGATTGTTGTTTGGTAGGTCTTTAGATGTGATGTGGTGCAATCATGAAGTCTACGAGTATTAAATGCCATATGTACTTGTGTATGAGTTCAACTGCAAACTGCACAGACGCAGATCTGCCATAGCATAAAGTGCCAGCAGATCTGGGTCTGTGCAGTTTGTTAGGAGTAAACAGTAGAACAAACAACATAGACCCTGATCTGGATGCGCATTATGCTACAGCAAATATGGATCTTTGTTGTTTGCAGTTTGACTTTGTCCTATAACAAGAATATACTGTAGAATTCAGCACAAGAATATGTAAGGTTTTCATCTTTATATCCTTTTCTGCTCACTTTCTGACAACATAAGCTTGACGCAAAGGCAAATTTGTACAAAGTTTGATTTAATTCCATCTGAAGCATGCTGACTCAAAGAAAAGGAAAGACAATTAGTACATATATAGGCAAGATTACTACCAGCTGGACTTTGATCTTTATGGTCACTTTGTGGGAGAATGAAATTCTCATCACATGTACTGTGGTATTATTCCATCCAGAAAAACAGTACTGGTAAGCTACAGATAATATATTACTGATATTAAAAAACCTAATTTTTCAAATGGCCTTATGGACTCTAGTCACTGTTGAAACAGTGATTCCTTTCTCAAGCAGCCCTCTCAAGAGAATTCACCCACTGACCTATGGCCACCTTGTTCAACACCAAAATAGTACAATTTCACCAGTATAGTGTTCCCCTTACAACAGACCAGCTTTTCAGTGCCTTATACAGGGGATCACAATATCACCACACATGTACATGGAAGATTACAATTATATCAAGTTTTGAATGTACCAAACATCAGAGTTATTCCAGTACCAAACCATCATCTGCACCAGCTGAATCTCTGGCATGTGGAATTTCCATTGTTTTCATAACCATCAAGACAACAGCTGTGTGCCTCTCCCCCCCCCCCCCAACTGTGTAGCAGATGCAGCCCAGGCACAAAGTCATGCAATCCATCTTGCTATTCAGTATTGAGTGCACAAAATACCAGGTCAAAAACAAAAGATGATCTCTGAACAGCCTGAACTCTGAAATGCCAAATAAAATTCTGATATCAGATCATCATTTAATTGGTTTATTTTTTCAAATCCTGTATTTTTAATAGTCCAAACAGCTAAACTGGTGAGAATGACTGATCTGGATTTCACTACCAAATAACAAGACAAATAATGGCTTCAACTTAGCAACCCCCACCAATTTATTGGGGGTGGGGAGGGGAGGTCCTTTGAAGCCAGAAATATTTTTTGTTTTACCTCAAAATAAATTTTTTTCAACTAGTATAATGGACGGAATTCATTCCTTTTCCCATAATATCAAAGCAAGATTACTTTTTTGAGCTATTTGCGGGCCAGATTTAAAAAAAGAAATGAAGCTAAAAATATAAAAGAAGAAGTACGTAATAAATAAAAAACTGCATTCATATATGGTTTTGAGTTGGGGAAAAAACTAGAAGGATATTGCTAATGAAATAATCTCTGCCCAATGGTCCTGATGCATTACTACATTATATCAAACTTATTCTTTGCACCAACTCAGAACAAAAACCTTGCACATACTGAATACTGGCAACATTCTCTGAATGAGAGATCTAAGTCTGTTGCATAACTTTACATCCATTGCAGGGTCCAACGTTACTTATGATTTACTTGCTGCTTTACAAGCAAACAAGGAGTTAATAGCATCTTCATGTTGCTGTAAAAATGTCTCACAGATCATGGATGTTAGATTATCACTCAGGAAATTCATTTTTGTCACAATTTTTTTTGAAGTTTCATTCTCTCTAATGTGTCAAACATGGATAAAAGTGATAGTTTTCTATTTACTACATATTCAAATTTAAGTCACGATTGCTAAAATTTACTTTTGTGTAAAAAGACAGGCATTCACATTTTGCTTCTAGACCCAATGCAAAACTGTAAAGAAAAGTTAGTTTTATTGCAGAGATTATTTTCTTAATGCTATAAATGTTGAGAATATATCAAATTTATTCAGCGTCAAATTTGATATTGCGACTTCTAATTTTTGTTTCAGATCCCAGTAGCTTTCGTGTTTCCTGTTCAAATATAAATTATGATGAGATAAACAAACAGTAATGTGACATAAGAATGAGCAATTGTATAAAGACTTTAAATGATAACAAAAAGATGTTTACCATCTACAGTGAATTTTTACTATTTGATTATTGAATTTTTATGTTGTTACAGAAGTCACAACTTTTATTGTGATTTTCAGATAATTTTGGGTTAAGACTATCCGAATACAGTTCACATCTTTTTGGCTGTTTTTGTCATAGCCAACTATTAATTTAAATATAAAGACATAGCTCCTTATTATGGGTTTATTGAATTTATATTAGGCCTATACATGTATAACTTACCCAAAAAAATTCGGTTTAAAAGCCCTTCAACACATTCCATGTTATAATACAGAACAGTCTCCCAGAGAGAGGATAAAGAGGAATCTGAGACTTCCCTATCCTTAAGACATCTTGCACGAAAATGAATTAATAGCATCAAATGTTGATATATGCTATGTTGGCAGTAAAGTCTGAACAAAAGGAGTACAAAATTGTTAAGATATACAGTTTTTATTAATTTAAAAAAACAACTAAATGACAATTTTTGCTTCCAGTACTAACTTAGTACATCTTTTGATTCACCTCAAAATACACCAAAAAAATTTACATTTTCATTAATACATATAATATCAATGCAGGATGTTTTGGCACCGCCATTTTGGCGTAACCGTTTTGGTGCCGCCATTTTGGCGCAGGATGTTTTGGCACAGGGCCGTTTTGGCACCGGCCGTTTTGGCGCTTATCAACATGAATGTATTTCTCAATCAAAATAGCACATTGTTTGCACGAAAAACTTTGTTATTTTAATGGAGTCATAATTGTCCTGATAACATACCCTATCGGTTTCAATACGGTAGGTTAGTGCAATGTTGTTGTATGTTGGAGTTATAACTGTCGTGATAACAAACCCTATCAGGTTCAATACGGTAGGTTAGTGCGATGTTGTTGTATGTTGGCACGATGTGACAAGTAATTAGTCCCACTTACCCAGTATTTAAACCATGTAGGTAATTGGCACGCTATAATGGCTGGCGCCAAAATGGCTCTGTGCCAAAACGGTCGTGCAAAAACAGCGGCGCCAAAAAGTCACGTACTGATATAATATGACTCATGCATTCTAATGATAATACAATATCTACAATTTGTTTTGGCAAACGATAAAATCGAAGTGGGGAATAAATTATCAGGACTTGGTTGGAAAGATAACTCACTAAATTCCCTCATTTTATTATGTACCAGTGGTCCATCGCAATGAGACAAATATACTAATTAATATTATGGGCTATTTGCTTGCTCTGAGTGAGTTATACTTCATCAAGATGAAATTTATGTTATTTACTCGGAGCAAGCAAACTGTCTTTTACTTTATCCCCAAATGTATTGGCGAGCAATATGTATAACAGACTGATATCAGGTTTCTTACTGTATCCTTTGTGATAATGTCAACTGTTTACCTTTTATTTTATTTTTTGTCTTGTGTATATTTGCACAGAAAATATCAGTCATAACGTAATACTCCCTCTTAATTCAAAGCAAAACAGCACATTAAAAAAAAAATTGAAGAAAAATGTATATGCAGATTACTGGATTTAAACTTGATTTGTTTACATGCGAGGCAACCATACTTGCCACTAAAATGGCATCAATGTGCCTGTAAAAATATTCATTGTATTTCTCTCCAGTGAATTATAACATCTATTTCATTTTTAAAATCTAGTAATTTAAGGCCAGGCATAAAATAATGCATGATATCTTAAAAATTAGCATTATTGTTATTATTATTACATGTATTATAAGAAAACTACCTTTTTGTCACACTCATCTTTTATTTAGCAAGAAAGTAAAAAAACCACTAAAACAATTAACTTAATCAAATAATTTAACCCTTTCAGCTTAATTCTAGCGTACAGACAGAGGGTCACTCACAAGGATGACAAAAGGATCAGAGTATACAAGCCAAAACTAAGGAGGACTCGACAGTTATTATTATTATATGTCTTTATTACATTCACCCAGGGCAACAGTTATTATCAGCTTAAGACTTCATTATGGTCACCCAACTCAACAAGTGGTGGTGGTAGTATAAATCTTTATTATAGCCACCCAGTTCAATAAGTCGTGATGGTGGTATTGATTTTTATTATGGCCACCCAGCTCAGTAAGTGGTGGTGGTTGAGGTGGTGGTATAAATCTTCATTATGGCCACACAGTTCAATAAGTGGTGGTGGTGGCATAAATCTTTATTATAGCCACACAGTTCAATAAGTGGTGGTGGTGGTATAAATCTTTATTATAGCCACACAGTTCAATAAGTGGTGGTGGTGGACATAAATCTTTATTATAGCCACACAGTTCAGTAAGTGGTGGTGGTGGTGGTATAAATATTTATCACAGCCACCCAGATCAATAATTATTACTATACATCTTTACCATGGTCACCTATAAACTATACATCTTTACTATGGCCACCAATATACTATCAGACTTGTAGTTAGGGGCCACTAGAGAAGGAAAAAATGATGTCTACAGCCAAATGGCACCTGAACATATGTATAGCTTAATCACCATTTATTTAATATACATTTTACAGAATTTTAACATCTTCATGTATTGCATTTTATCTTATTTTACTTTGTGTTTACATTTTTTTGGAAGGGTTGATTTTTGTAAAGTTTGTTCTGCAATTTTTCATTTTTACATTTTTTAAACATTTACCTTAAGCTGCACTATATAGCCACTACTGTGCTGTAGTGCAATAAAAAAATACTATTACACACACACACACACACACACACACACAGAACTGCTGTTTGAAGCTGGCCTCTTACAACAGTCTGAACATGTTCTCTGTCATTTTTCATCAGTGTGACAAAATAATATGAAGTTTTGGTATGCAACTGAAAAGTTTTCACACCATTACAGACTGGGGGTGGTGGTTAATGAGTTTTACTGGAAATGTGAACCCTCGTGACTGAAAAAAAATTTTAAGTCCAAAAATATTTACTGAGAGGAATACAAAAATTTAACAAGCTAAAGGCATGTCAACACAGCCAAGGAGAATGCTGGGTATTTTCCTGTACTCTCATGAATAACGCCAAGTCTTGAATGGTATATGATATACAAGTCTTATGGGTCCCTCACAGTTGGAATTAAATTGTCTTTAAGGGTGGGTGGGTGTGATTTAGATTTTTAACGTAGTTTTAACAATTTTTCAGTCATATCGCTATGATGTCTGCAGTGTGACAGTTTATAATGATGTCTAGCACTGGGACATCATGCCGCAGACATGTGGCATGATGTCCCACCCAGTCACATTATCCTGACACCAGGCCGAACAGTCCTAACACTAACCTCTTAATGCTGAGCGCCAAGGGAAAGGCCATTTAATTTTCAATGGAGGGTGGGGACCTTTCAAACTGGGATAATTTTATCCCTTTACCTTGAGATAATTATTCTTTTAATCCTATAATGGATGTAATAGTTTTTGTTCTTGCTAAATCTGAGTAAGAATTATTTGTGAACCAGAATTATTTATTTCCACAACAAAAATCAGTTAACACACCCACACCCTGAAAAATGAAATGGTTAATTCCTAAAAAGGACTTCAAATAAGTGATGTTTAATACAAGTGAATAATCACTGTGTCTACTTGTTGCATTCTTTAAAGTCTGTCTACATACTTTATTTAATGTCTGATGTTTGTGTCGTCTTTTTTTTTTTTTACTTACTTTTAGTGACAGGAAAGAAAGTACTATAAAATGACCAATGATAAACAGACTTTAAAATACCCTAGAAACCCGATATACTATGTCCTACTGGACCAGATGGTTGCTTGCATCTACAATGTAAGTAATGTGAAATATTCCTATATTTATGGGATCAGACAGCTTCATTAATTAATCTGATGACTCCTAACAAACTGCACAGACACAGATCTGCTGGCACATTATGCGACGGCAAATCTGGGTCTGTGCAGTTTGCAATTGGATTCATCTTATAAGTGAGTATATACAGTAAATTCAATGATGCAATACTGGACTGCAGATCTTCAACTGAGGTTTTTATTCATCCTCTGAGAAATCCCAAGGTAATGCATATTATGGTGAATAAACTCCCGTAATACTGTGCATCTCTCAAACAGAAATTATTTCATTTAAATATTCATTGACAGGGAAAACATTGCCTATGCTATTTTATAAATAATGCACTTGAAGTTTGGAGCTATTTTTTGTTACTGTACACCGTAACCTGTTCCAGCATACTACAGTATAACTTCGATTATCAGGCACCCGATTAACCGTCAGCATTTTAAGTCACAATATTAAAACCAGGTACATGTACATATGAGATATTAAAAATTTTTTTTAATCCGGTCTATTGTATAATACTTTTAATGTACGTATTCTATTATCCGTCTATTCTCATATCTGTCATGGTCTCAGTCCCGCACCCTGATGAATAATCGAAGTTCTACTGTACCTACTGGAATCAAATGAGTGGTCTCTGAAGATAGTTAGTCCTTAATATTGGTTTTAAGTGCACCCAAATACAGTGATTCCACATTAAGAGGTATCTTAATAAATGCAGGCGCATCAAGTACTTCGGGAGTAATTAAAAAACTGAAAATGATTCATCTTTATCCATTGTACTTGAAAATAGATGTTTTCAGTGAATGGACACTAAAATAAAATCAAACTTTTGTACTTAAAACTAGAAACATGCTCATGGTATGTATTCATACTATCCAAAGTACAAAAGTACCCTAGAATAATTCATCTTCCAAATTTTTTTTATTTTCTTGAGACCTTTTTGCATGAAAGAAAACCATTACAGATAATATAGTACTCGCACACCCTCCTGTTTGTTTGAATATCTCTATCAATTTAAAAACATATTAATGCACAAAAGTTAGCCATTCATTCATCAATTTATAATTTTTAACATGATTATTGCCAGTAAATAAATAAGTTCAATCAAGAAATGTACACGTGAAGCTGACCAGGAAGTGGAAACAGGCAATTATGATAATTTCTCTGTTTTTTCAAAGTACAAAGCTGAAGATGCTTCCAAATAAATGTCATAATTTTTATGCTGGTGACTGATTCAATGTTTGTGTTAAATGTCAAATCTTAACCATAAATGATTAAGCCTTGTCAGACTCTCTTCAATCCCTCTTTACAAATATTCACCAATTATGCAGTCGACAACCAGTCTCCTCCCTTCCATGATAATGTACCTGTGCATTACAGCATCAGCCTTCAATCTTTTCCATAATATTGATTATGACATAGTAATCCAGCCTAGCATAATTACTCAATTAAAAATCAGGTCAAACTGCAAGCAACACAGATCCTAATCTGGCATAGCATAATGTGCCTGCAGACCAGGGTACATGTTGTTTATTCTACTCAGTACTCCTCACAAACTGCACAGATTTGCCACTGCATTATGCAAAAGCAGATTTTGGTCTGTGCAGTTTGCGTAGTTGGACTCAACTTATAAATGAGTAGATGTGGAACCTCAATGGAGTTTATCATGAAATCAACCCATCCTTCAAAATACTTGCTTTGTAGTCTCCCGATGCAAAAGTTTTGGAAGTGGGTAGATAACTGAGCATTTTCTCTTTCCCAGCTGCATCATTTTAAATAATTTTGAGCATCTGGAAGCAACTGTGCAAAAACTGAACTCTGCAATCACAAAAAAAGACAAAATGCTGCAAAAGAGAACACCCAATAAACCAAGAATTTTTTAAAACTGGTTTAATCCTGTAACTTTTGCAACAAATTTCTGAGACCTGTGATATCTCAGTTGGTGCAGTGTCACTTTGCAATCCGAGGGTGGCAGGTTCAATACCCACCCAAACCAGCCAGGCTGGTTGCCTCGCTGTCCTTGGCTTCTCACTGTCCCTGCTGCATCATGCAGCTCATATTGTGTTAGTGTCATTAAAAAATAACCAACCAAAGTACAACCAAGTCTGGTCAACCAAGAGAACTGTCAGTTTATTAATTTTATTTATGAATTTTCCAACTTCTTCCTATATTATCTATTTAATTGTTTGACATAAAAATTATTTGTGTTTACTAAAACTGACACAAACACAACAAACACATCACAGCTAATGCAATCCAATACAAAATAAAACCTTACCTTGGTAGTTATTACCCAATTATCAATCCATGTTTGCTTCACTTGCAACCACTTGGGCAAACTCTGGGATAGGCAAGACTTAAATTAAGCTTGTATATCACATCATGCAAATAAACAGTTTTTACTTGATGTATTTTAAGGCTGCAGGTTGAAAAACAAATATCATTCAACTGCCAGAAAAACAACCCTTGTATCTATCCTGATCCCAAATTATGTAAAGCTCTGCAGGAAACAACTCTGAGGGAAAGTGTACTACTATTGCCAACTTTTGGAGAGTACTTAGGAAACTATAATCACCCTATAACCAACTTCATCTGCCAAAACACAAGGAATTTCACACAGTAAAGAGACTGCCTAGTGTACAATATGCACAACCCATCACAAGAAAGAAGCTCAAGTATCAGCATATTCCTACAACCTTTCAAAGACTAAAATTCAATGAATGGGACCAGTAAAGTTCACTTCTTTTTTTTTGCTGTTTTTGTCGTAGCCCACTACAAATAATGTACAGTCAGTCCACCCTAGTTGCTACTAACGTTGTTAGGTATACTTTTCCATAAGTAACTGACAGCTACCACTCCATCAGGGCATATTCAATTCATAAATGACACCACTGAATCCATAAATAACACTATTCAATCCATAAATAATACCATTCAATTCATAAATGATACCATTCAATTCATAAATAATACCATTCAATTAAATAAATGATACCATTCAATTAGCAAATAATACCATTGAATTAATAAATAATACGATTCAATTAATAAACAATACCATTCAATTAATAAATAATACCTTTCAATTAAAAAATGATACCATTCAATTCAAAAATGATACCATTCAATTCCTAAATGACACCATTCAATTCATAATACCATTCAATTCATAAATGATACCATTCAATTCATAAATGATACAATTCAATTCATAAATGATACCACACAATTCATAAATGATACCATTCAATTCATAAATGATACCATACAATTCATAAATGATACCATATATAACCTAATGTAAGCATTTATGTACACTAAAGCTGCTGAGACTGTTTGCCTCTAACAAAATGGGGCTATAATTGCAATGGATAAAACAGAGATAGGGAGAATGCTCCAATTCTGTATTTAAAGGTAACCCAAATGTTTCAAAGATATCAAATTTACCTCTGTATCATGCACATGCAGCCAAAAGCAACAATAACGTTTATACCCTAGGATAAGCTTAAAACAACAATAACGTTTATACCCAAAGACAAGTTGAAAACAGCAATATTTATACCCTTAGACAAGTTGAAAACAGCAAAAATGTTTATACCCCAATACAAAGTGAAAACAGCAATAATGTTTATAACCTAACAAAGGTTGAAAACAGCAATAACATTTACACCCTAAAGCAAGCTCAAAACAGCAGTAACATTTATACCCTTAGACAAGTTGAAACAGCAATAACATTTATAACCTTAGACAAGTTGAAACAGCATAACGTTTATAACCTAGGACAAGTTGAAAACAGCAATAACATTTATACCCTAAGGCAAGTTGAAAACAGCAATAATGTTTATACCCTAAGACATGCTGAAAACAGCAATAACGTTTATACACCAAGGCAAGTTGAAAACAACAATAACTTTTATACCCTAGGACAAGTTGAAAACAGCAATAACGTTTATACCCTAGGACAAGTTGAAAACAGCAATAACATTTATACCCTAAAGCAAGTTGAAAACAGCAATAATGTTCATACCCTAGAACAAGTTGAATACAACTTCAAGCAACATAATCCCTAATCTGACGTTGCACAATGTTAGGGAAAATGAAGGTTTATGTTGTTTGTTCTACTGATTTAACAAACTACACAGGACCAAATCTCCAAGGGTGATGTGTGATGGTAGTTTTGGGTCTATGCAGCCTGTTTTACTAATACAGTGTGACCCTGCTATAACACGGTAGTTGGGAGCCATAGAACCCGACCATGTTATAGACCGACCTGTGTTATAAGCAACCAGGTCAGTTGGCTTAAGAAAATGATGCATGTACCCCAAAAAATGTGCGGTGGGGGAGGTAATAAATGCGGGCGCAAAAGTACGTGCTTCATTGGCACACTTATCATCTTAAATCGATGCATTTTAAATGAGAAATACACCTGTTGTGAAACAGAGAAGGCATATGTAATATTTTACTTTATTCAGAGAACCATGCATTGGTACATATACATGTATACTGTTTATATGTACATGTCTAATGTATAGCTATGAATAAAATATCAACACCGTGTACTCACCCACGAATCACATCACATACACTGAATCCACAATACAAGTAATTCCATCGAAAATATGCACACACACAGATTTAAAATATTCAATAATTTTGTCACAGGTCATATAGGTCTGAATTCAGTGGAAAAAAATAGCAGAATCACGTAACGAATGATGAAGCACATTTACTTTTTAGTATGTCCCAAGTCGGTAAAAGTTTGCGTTTTAAATCATCGTCGGTAGAGTTCGTAAGCATAAACATTTTTCCTGTAAAAAGGAAACTTTCACGGCACAGTAAAAGTGTTCCAGTCACATTGGAAAATGAAACAATCCATCAGATTCCATTGCTTTTATTTAAGTTCGGTACTGACTTCCTTTGAAGAAAGGTTCTTTGTTTTTATTGAAGATTGTAGTCGGCTTTCTTTGATGAAGGGTGCATGCGTTATTGAAGTCACCGCTAAAGGACAGCTTTGGAGAACCAAACAAATGCCCGTTTCTTATTGTGGCGGCAACATCAAACATTGAATTGCATGATTGATTTTTTTCCCATTTGCTTGGTACGTTTTCATAACAATCGGTGCTTCAGAGGTAATGTTTTCTTTGAAATTTCAGCTACTATTTTATCTGGGTACATTTTTTTTAAATGAATTGGCCATCGTATGGTCAACTGTAGTTACTGTTCTTCTGTGCCTATTGAATAGACAAGTGAGAGCTTAGTGGGGCTTTTTGGGGGGTTTTTTTTGTTTTTTTTGTTTTTTACACTGGTGGTAGTGGAGTGATGCTGCCTTCCACGCATGCGTCAGAAATTTAAAGAAAGGATCAATCGACGATAGAGACGCAGGTGTTCTGGTCTGATGACAGGAATTACTACAGAAACTGTGAACGTTCTGAAGGATTTAGTTCTGAGTGAAAAGAAGTGGAATTTTACTTACCATTCAGCAGATATCTCAAAATATACAGTACTCATGCTAGATGTCAACATAAGCAGATTATGATATAACAATGCACTGTTAAGATGGTTTGTCAATACGGACAAAGAATTTGTTTATGTAACAATAGATAATTTGTCAGTGCATTTCAGTGCAACATTGTCGCCAATAATAAAAATCGCCAGATGGTATAATTTGCCGCCAATAAGGAAAAAAAAAAAATCGCAATCTGCGACACTGGCGAAGCCCTGCGCGATTCCTGAATAAACTTTTCATACGTTATTTTTCGTACTTTTAAGAAGAAAACACTATTTTTTCGTGTACGAGAAAAATACATATAAAATTTCAGGAGCCACGCCTCGATAGTCTTGTATTATTCATACGCGATATCTTCCCTAAAATGATAATAAACTTTTTTTGTTTTTTTCATACTTTTAAGAAAGAGTATTTTTTCTCGTGTATGAGAAAAATACATGTATATGAAATTTCGGGAGCCACACCATGAGCGTGTTATATCCGAATTCGTGTTATAACGGAGCGTGCTATAGCGGGGTAACACTGTATAAGCTATATATGGTAACACCTGATCTGTAGGGCACAATGCACCAAGAGATATAGAGGTCTACATTGTCCTTCTTCATGACAATTTCAAGCAATCAGGATAAACACTGATCTTTCAAAGCCATATATGACAGCATGGCAGAGTCTACATTGTTTACAGGTGAGTGTGCATTTTACAGATAAATATGGTAAATGATGCCTAAAGGCTGGAGGCAGCTAATTTGACCATAACTTAAAGGATGGAATTCAAATAATGCAACACTTCACAGTAGGTCAGACTGTTCAGTCTATATTACTTCTGTATTATCTAATTTGCTTGCTTTTCCAGCTCATGTAACCAACTACCACATGTATCTGATGACAAGTCCATGCTCTACAATGAGCACACCCTATTTTCTCAGAATATTGGCAAAATTTTTATTACCATATATGCTTGCTTATAACTCAAGTCCAACTGCAAACTGCACAGGCCCAGATCTGCCATCACATAATGCACAGGTAGATCTGGGTCTGTGCAGTTTTGTTAGGAGTAATCAGTGGAACAAATAAGACTGACCTTGATCTGTGGGTTCATTATCCTATTGCAGATTGGGCTCTCTGTTGTTTGCAGTTTTACTTTACTTATAAGCAAGTATATATGGTAGGGTATCTGATTTTAAGCACCCAGACCCACCACCACCAATTTTTAAAAAAATTTGTGAAGCTTGCCCCTGCTCTTATTATGGGAGAAATACTCTACTTGATTGTCCAAACATATTGTCTAACACAAACAATCCTTACTGCATTACTGTATATACTCACTTAGAAGTCAAGTCAAACTGCAAAAAACAAAGATCCTGATCTGCCATAGCATAATGTTCCTGCAAATCAGGGTCTAATTTGTTTGTTGTACTATTTACTCCTAACTCCTAACAAGCTGCACAGACCCAGACCTGCTGCAGCATTATGCAACGGCAGATCTGGGTCTATGCAGTCTGCCTTTGTTATCCTCTTATAAGCGAGTAAATACATGTATTGTATATAACCTTTTATATAACATCCACATGAACTGTCCATTCTTTTCTTTCTTTAGCAGCTGAGAGGATAGAAAAGTTATGTTGAGGTATAATAAATATAACTAAAAATGTGCTCATGGAACATGTTTGCCCCACCACTGTAAGATGGAGTAACAGGTACACAAACTTGTGGACGATAACACAATATACCACTACCATTTGCCATGTTGTGGCATAAAAAGTGACTTCTTCCAGACACAAGCCACACCACTGCAAGTATAACAGACCCAGAGATCTGCCATCATATAATTCACCAAAAGATCTGGGTCTATACTGTTCATTTTAATTATGCTTTCATGTAGCACGAGTCACTTGCCCCACTTTGAATTTCATCACTATGTGACAGAAGTCAAACCAATGCCTGGAAAAAATAAAATAAAACGAAAACAAGATGCCCAAATTTAGGGGCACCAGATGGTACTCAGAGTGTTGACTTAAATTAATTAATAATGAAAAATAAGTATGTCAACTTACACCTTTATGGTATGCAATGGTTACATTTTTATTGGCCATAAAGACTGTGTAAGATAAATTTAACTGAACTTGGCCTAATGTCGTTTTTGACATCATGCACATTTTGTCAAGTAAGTCATATTATTCATGTATGTTATTCTCCATTGTATCAGTAATGCATCAAGTATATTTTCTTGTACCTTTATAATCTGTTAGACAGCTATGCATCTAATTTTAACAAATACACTTTTATCTTCTACATCCAAACTGATCTTATCTATTGCCCTGTGCCCCAATTAGCTTCATAATTAACTTGGGTCTGGGGCACCATGACCACCATTACTTTCATAATTAAATCAGCTCTGGAGCACCATGACAATGACATCATTATATCACTTATGTCACGGCATGAAATTAACCTTTTTCAACACAAGCAGTGTTCTGATAGATGCTATATTAGCAGATTTCAATTTCAATACAAAATATCATTATCAATTCATTTTCATTTTTTTTCAGGCAGCAATTTATCTGCATGTAAGAATCATAACTACCAAATTGCAAGCTTTCAAGCATCATTTTTAAGTACTGAATTGAAACACTTACCTAAAGGATGGGATGAAAATATATCCATCTGATGCAAACAATCCACACGGAGAGCAGCTTTTACTGTATTTACTGCAAATTTACTAATGCAGACACAGCTTGGTCAGGCTAGGACTAACTTTACTATTGCAGACACAGTGTGGGCAGGCTGGGACTAACTTTACTATTGCAGACACAGCTTCAGCGGATGTGGACTAACTTTACTATTACAGACACAGCATGGGCAGGCTGGGACTAACTTTACTATTGCAGAAACAGCTTCAGCAGATGTGGACTAACTTTACTATTGCAGACACAGCTTGGGCAGCTGTGGACTAACTTTACTATTGCAGGCACAGCTTCAGCAGATGTGGACTAACTTTACTATTGCAGACACAGCTTGGGCAGCTGTGGACTAACTTTACTATTGCAGACACAGCTTGGGCAGCTGTGGACTAACTTTACTATTGCAGACACAGCTTGGGCAGGCTAGGACTAACTTTACTATTGCAGACACAGCATGGGCAGGCTGGGACTAACTTTACTATTGCAGACACAGCTTCAGCGGATGTGGACTAACTTTACTATTACAGACACAGCTTGGGCAGGCTGGGACTAACTTCACTATTTCAGACACAGCTTGGGCAGACTGGGGCTAACTTTACTATTGCAGACACAGCTTGGGCAGACTGGGACTAACTTTACTATTGCAGACACAGCTTGGGCAGCCGTGGACTAACTTTACTATTGCAGACACAGCTTGGGCAGACTGGAACTAACTTTACTATTGTAGACACAGCTTGGGCAGCTGTGGACTAACTTTACTATTGCAGACACAGCTTGAACAGACTGGGTCTAACTTTACTATTACAGATAATAATAATAATAATAATAATAATAATAATAAAAATAATAATGATAATGACTTTATTTAAAGAAGAAGCTCATTTGGTCAACTGACCAATCTTCCATGAGGCCTTCTACAATGACATTTGTACAAAAATAATGCTGTTAAAAACTCGACAATTGATCTACTGCAACAATAAAATATATACAAGGCTTCAAGGATGAGTATATACAGGATTCATACAAATAATACTGTAGTAGGGAACATGTGTAAAACATTATAGGTGAGTACATGATCACAATGCTGTAAAAAGTAGTAGTACTGAATTAAATAAAATCATACAAATGATTGTTTCTGTAGATGTTCACTAAAAAGCTTTTTAAAAGCTTGGCATGTGTCAGCCGACTTTATATAAGGTACTATGGAATTCCAAAGTTTGACTCCAGAAAAAGCAAAGCTCTTCTTATAAAACTCTGAATTTGATTTAGGTAAATATAACTTGTTGTTTGAGATGGATCTTAGTTCATACATATGTACATTTTTAACAAATTTAAAATTACAATTAAGATAATCAGAAGCCAAACCATGTCAGGATTTATAGACAAGTAAACCCTTCTGAGTTCTCTGCTGAAATGGAAGCCACTTTAGGATCCTAAAAAGATTTGTTGATGGTGTATCTAAATCAGCATCATGAATAACACTAGCTGCTCTTTTTTGAAATTTCAGTAATCCTTCCTGATTTTCTATGCCATTATTACCCCAGATAGAACAATATTCTAGATGTGGCATGATATACGCAATGTAGAATATCTTTCTCTGTTCTTGAGGGAGATAAGATTTTAATCTGTTCAATAGATAAAACAGTGAATTAACTTTTTTAATGGCCTTATCAACTTGTATTTTCCAGCACAAGATCTGGTCTATCATAATGCCAAGTAGTTTTTCATTTTCAGATTGTTGTATATCCATTCCTTTTACCATACCTCTGAAATAATTTTTCTCAGCTTTTACTCTTGTTTGATTACCTATGATCATGGCTTTTGATTTGGTTGCATTTATTTTCATACCATTGTGTTCACACCAGTTATTTATTTTTACCAAATCTTTATTTAATTTAGTGCTAATCTCATGGAATGTTGATCCAATGTTATATAATGCTGATCATCTGAGAACATGTTGGTGGTCGAAGCACAATGTGATATATGGTAAATCATTGATGTACAGCAGAAAGAGTAATGGTCCAAGAATTGATCCTTGTGGAACACCTGACTTTATCAGTTTCTTATCTGAAAGTTTATATAAAATAGAAACTTCTTGTTGTCTGTCTTCAAGATAGGATTGAACCAAGTTAAGCTTTCATGGTTAAGTTGATATATGCTGAGCTTTTCCAGCAGAATTTTGTGATTTACAAGGTCAAAAGCATTTGAAAGGTCAAGAAACACTGTACCTACAAGGTTGCCTTGATCTGTTGTTGTTAACCAATCATCTACCATTCTAGGTAGTGTTGTCTGGCATGAATGTCCTTTGCAAAAGCCTGATTGTCGTTAATGTAGCAAATTAAATGATTCCAGGTAGTTTCTAAATTCATTACAAATATGTCTTTCTAATATCTTTGAAAGTGATGATAAAACTGACATATGTCTATATTTACTCATATCAGAAAAGATCTCCCTTCTTATGTATTGGAGTTACTTTTGCCAGTTTTAGCCTATTTGGAAAAATACCTGTGGAAATACTTGGATACAGCTTGGGCAGACTAGGACTAACTTTACTAATGCAGACACAGCTTGGGCAGGCTGAGACTAACTTTACTATTGCAGACACAGCTTGGGCAGACTAGGACTAACTTTACTATTGCAGACACAGCTTGGGCAGCCGTGGACTAACTTTACTATTGCAGACACAGCTTGGGCAGACTAGGACTAACTTTACTAATGCAGACACAGCTTGGGCAGGCTGAGACTAATTTTACTATTGCAGACACAGCTTGAGCAGGCTGGGACTATCTTTACTATTGCAGACACAGCTTAGGCAGACTAGGACTAACTTTACTATTGCAGACACAGCTTGGGCAGACTGGGATTAACTTTACTATTGCAGACACAGCTTGGGCAGGATGAGACTAACTTTACTATTGCAGACACAGCTTGGGCAGCTTGGGCAGGCCATGACTAACTTTACCACTGCAGATACAACTTGAGCAGGCCAAGACTAACCTACTATTGCAGACACAGCTTGGGCAGGATGGGACTATCTTTACTATTGCAGACACAGCTTGGGCAGGCCATGACTAACTTTACCATTGCAGACACAGCTGGGCAGGCCAAGACTAACTTTACTATTGCAGACACAGCTTGCGCAGGCCAAGACTAACTTTACTATTGCAGACACAGCTTGGGCAGGTTAAGACTAACATGTAAGCAAATAGTAGAGATCTTAATCTGCCAATGCATTATGTGAATCTGTTCACAAATGGCTCCATGTTAATACTGTAAGCTGAATATGTCTACGGTATAAATAGTTTTATCTCCTGAATAATGTACTGCATTACTGTGAATGGCCGACAACCAGCAAGCATTTATTTATACATTTTTTTTTAATCACCTGTTTTTCCACAAGTTGAAATATTTCATAGCTAAAGTTTGTTTCAACTCTGCGAACAACTATTCCGAACACCATGCCACCCATTAAAAATCCCGGTAAAAATGTTACAACGAATCGGTTTTTAGCAGCCGAGTTCAAGTTTATGATCATAACTGCTATTTTTTTTACAGTAGTTCAGTTGCCAGAGAAATACTACTAACATGATCTTAAAAAAAAACTAGAAAGTTGAAAACATTTGCAGTTCCACCTGAAATAAATCCAAGAAATCTAAAACAATACCAACTTCAGCAGTATACAATAAGGAAACTGGAGGGAAAGCACATTCAGAAGTAAATACAGGAATACTTGTTTTAAGTTTATATATATTTATTCACAAACAAATTTCAGGTCTAAATTACATACATAAATTAACAAGAGACCCTGGCACCTTAATGGCTGAAAAGAGATCCTCCAAGGTACTGACACCCTAATGGCTGAAAAGAGACCCTCCAAGGTACTGGCACCCTAATGGCTAACAAAAGACCCTCCAAGGTACCGGCACCCTAATGGCTGAAAAGAGACCCTCCAAGGTACTGGCACCCTAATGGCTGAATTAACAAGAGACCCTCCAAGGTACTGGCACCCTAATGGCTGAAAAGAGACCCTCCACGGTACTGGCACCCTAATGGCTGAAAAGAATTTGCAGGATAGGACCATTTCTTAACTTGTTTATGTCGAAACCATCTCAGATATTCTTCAGCAATAAAAATATTTTAAAACTAGCTGCTGTAGTGAAAATATTAGACATCAGATTGGCATTCCCTGCTCCAACAAAAAATTTGCAAAATAAATGGGACACTGCCTTGGAAACGTTTAAAATGCAAGAGCTTCTGGGGACTTCACCCCATGGGCTCCCACAAGGGTTTCAAGCTCTTGACTCCTAGCCAACATGTTTACACCCCTCTAAACAATATTTATGAATCTAACACTGCATTGTGTTATTAATGTATTAAACCAGCTGACTTGTAATGTATTACAGGTGCATACCTTAACTGTACACTCCTATGCAAGTGACACAATCTTGGACGACAATCCCATTACAGACCCTTTATCAGTGTTTCCCTTTACTCTCATTTGCACTTCAGAGACCCCCCAAATTTTTAATCTGATCCCCAATTTTGATACCAAAATTGTTTTTTTACTCAGTCTGACCCCCAGTTTTGACACCAAGGAGATTTCTGACTCTCAGTCTTGCACCCCAAGGGGATACACTGACTTTACCCTTCTTCATCAACAAACACTGCAATACTGTCTAGCCTAGATAGGCCAAATAGAACTTCATTACAATCAGGCAATGTTCCTCTCTACGAAGTTAAACCATTTCTAATTTGGGACACTACTTACTTATCTGACTGTGATATCAGCTAAAATTGCAGGCACATACAAAGTACCCAACGGTTGTTGTTGTTGTTGTTATTGTAGTGTTTAATGCCATTTTTCAGCACAGGATAGGCTATACATGGTGGCCAGTGTATATGGTGGAGGAAGAACAGGGGAAAACCCCGGAAAGAACCACCGACCCATGAGAAGCTACTGGCAAGCTTTCTCACATAACCACATTGGCCGAACCCGAGACTCGAACCCATGCAGACAGAGGTGAGATGGCAGTGATCTGTAACGGTGAGCATTTTAGACCACTAGGCCACTCGGGGCCCCCAGTAACCAACAGAGAGATTGGAAATGTGTATCGATGAAGTGATACTGTCATAGGGAGTTCTTCTTCACTGTCATCATCGATGTCATCATCATCATCATCTTCTTCTTCTTCTTCTTCTTCTTATCATTAATACTGCCATCACTGTCATTTTAATAATCATCAGCTTCATCATATTTTTTTATCTTGCATTTTCATCCTGCCTCATGCCTGTGCATTTATGTGTGTCTCATTGTGTTTGTGCAATTCATTAACCATGCATTACATCACATGTGGTACTGCAGCCTACAACTATATCTGCCCTGTTTTGAATTACCATCACAGTATTAAAGGCCAGTTTCTGATAATGAGTGGTTAGTTTGTTTGGTTATAGGTCCATACCTGCACTGGTTGGCAGTAGAAATATAAGATTGGTCTGTTCAAACACAACTGCATATTTATGTACAGAAATTTTTTTATATGTACAGTTTTTCTTTGAACAGATTAGGTCCAATATCTACATATAACTTGTGTCTGTTGATTATTCTAGGGCAATGATACACAATGATGGAACTGCAAGCTACTGAAATTAACAAAACTACCTGATTTTACATTTTGTGTGTGTGTGTGTGATTTGGATTTTTAACGAAGCTTTAAAAAAATTTCAGTCATATTGCTACGATGTCTGCAGTGCAGCAGTTTATAGTGATGTCTAGCACTGGACCACAGACATGTAGCATAATGTCCCACCCAGTCACATTATTCTAACACCAAGCCAACCAATCCTAACACTAACCTCTTAATGCTGAGAGCCATGTGAGGCAGCTGTTAGTACCATTTTTATAAGTCTTTGGTATGACTCGGCCGGGGTTCAAACCTGCGACCTCCTGCATCCAAGGCAGATGCTCTAACCACTAGGCAGCCTGAGCAGTCCTGATTTTACAGTGTGAATGAACAATCGTTTGCAGTTGATTTGCACTAAAATCATTGCATATTGAGTATATAAGTTCCAAATGTGCATACATATGTATGCAGATATGCCGTATAAACTCGATTGTACGTAGAGTCCACCAGTAAACTGCACAGACCCAGATCTGTCATTACATAATGCACTGGCATAACTGGATCTGTGCAGTTTGTTATTACTAACAACACAGACCCTGATCAGAATGCACATTATGCTACAGCAGATCAGGATCTCTGTTGTTTGCAGTTTGTCTGACTTGTAAGTGAGTACAGACAGTACAGTAGAACCTATCTTGAAAGACCACCCTTTCTGCCAGAAAATTATGGTCTCTCAAGACAGGTGGTCTCTCATAACAGGTCACAGTGCTATATAATCATTAAGTTTGTGCACTGAGAATATGGTCTCTCAAGACAGGTGGTCTCACATACCAGTGGTCTTTCAAGACAGGTTTCACTGTATATGCATGCATGTATATGTAGACATGCAAGAATGAATTGGATATATAGACATATTAAAGTACAGTCCTGTTTTTGGAGGCATCCCCTGTCATGCATCATTTTGTAAGGAGAGTTGTTTGCTGTTCTAATCACAGACTGAATGCAGTAAACTGTAAAATTTTCTTCAGTTTTTATTTAAAAAATGTACATCATATATTTCACTTCCATCACAAATGTATGAACTGGAAAATTTTTAACTTTTAAAATTTGTTGGTTCTCTATACATGTACTTTACTTTGCAGACATTGTAAAAAGGATGGGCAATTTATCAGGCATGTGTGATGTTCTCATCTTTCATGTTTGCTACATGTATTGTCACAGACTTTCCTTCCATGAAAAATCCAAGCTCTAGATAAGAAGTGTACAACTAGAATGAATATTGTTACCTGCTACAGCCATTTGCAGTCAATGAAACCAAGAATAAATACCTTTCTGTAGCATAACAGATTATGACTCCTAGGCTTTCCACCTTATGCCAGTGCATCATGCCACAGAGAAGAAGCATCATGTCCCACCCAGCTTTGATACTTAAATCAGACACTGGTGTTTTGGTACTTAAATCAGACACAAGTGTTTTGGTACTTAAATCAGACACTGGTGTTTGGTACTTAGATCAGACACTGGTGTTTGGTACTTAAATCAGACACAAGTGTTTTGGTACTTAAATCAGACACTGGTGTTTTGGTACTTAAATAGACACTGGTGTTTTGGTACTTAAATCAGACACTGGTGTTTTGGTACTTAAATCAGACACTGGTGTTTGGTACTTAAATCAGACACAAGTGTTTTGGCACTTAAATCAGACACTGGTGTTTGGTACTTAAATAGACACTGGTGTTTTGGTACTTAAATCAGACACTGGTGTTTGGTACTTAAATCAGACACTGGTGTTTTGGTACTTAAATCAGTCACTGGTGTTTTGGTACTTAAATCAGACACTGGTGTTTTGGTACTTCAATCAGACACTGGTGTTTTGGTACTTAAATCAGACACTGGTGTTTTGGTACTTAAATCAAACACTGGTGTTTTGGTGCTTAAATCAGACACTGGTGTTTTGGTGCTTAAATCAGACACTGGTGTTTTGGTACTTAAATAACTGAGAACTCCTGCACCTTCATTACATGTTCATATGTTAACAACAACAGCCAGCGATTAGTGTTTATATTCATGCTTTGTGAAGTATCAACGATATGTATGCATCTGTCTACTTAGCATTTCCCCATCCCATAATTAACATCTGTTACTATTTCTTTTAAAACCAAGTTATATAAATGTACTAATGGCTTTCATTATATTGATTTGACAATTACAGTTGTAGACTCTTCAAGGATGCCCTAAGCACTAGGCAAATTTATTGGTAAATTACTAATTTATTGTGATGAGAAACCCACCCACCCTCTTTGTCCTGATGGCATTAGGGCAGAGTTCCCGATTTTCTACACACACACACACACACACACACACACACACACACACACACACACACACACACACACACACACACACACACACACACACACACACACACACAGGCAATCTTTAAACTCTAAGATTTTATGTAAAAAGAAAGCTTTTTGATATTCTAATTCAAGAATTACACAGTAGTGATGTAAATTTTAAACAATCATCAAAACAAAAATTAAACAACTTGCATGTTTTCTTAAGTGTAAGCTTCATGAGAATAGAGTTGATAATTTGGTGTGAGCTATAAAAAAAAAAATGCAGTTATTGTGATTATCATTATAAAAGAACAATAATGACATAATTCTATCATCATCATCATCATCATCATTATTTATTATTTCATAATATAAATATGAAAAATTGTGTTTAAACATAATTCTATTGTCTATTATATCATAAAGTTTAAACAATTATTACAATGTTTGAATGATGGATTAAGAATTACTATATTCTAACTGGTAAACATGGTAGAATGTCAACTTCTAAAAAAAAAAAAAAGACTCAGGGTTCATCACAATGCCAAAAGCTGCATAAAAGTATGCTAACTTTTTTCAACTGAGTCACTGGTATGAAAAATCTCTTGTTGCCATATTATCCTTTATTGGAGTTGTTTATATAAATTGAGTAGGTGAGCTAAAAGCATCTGGACAATGCTGAAGAGATTACATGAAGCAATATAGATTAAACCTTATCAAACATGGAGATTAAGAGACATGTTAATCGACTGTTGGTGCCTAATTATAATTTTGATCAAAAGAGTAATTATTTGCACATGTGATTGAACACCTCTTCGATAAACACTACTCGGCACAGTTTCAATCCATCATATTATAAATCCATATATGATGTTTGGAACATATGCATTTTATCATATAATATATTTTGAAAAATATTGCCAGGATTTTGGGACTTGAAGTTGTTTGTCAGAGAAATACAAAGCCCATCTTAAATGTCCTAAAATCAGCTGTTTTTCATTTTCATGTACAGCGATATACTATCATTTCTCAGTGATTATCATTGTGTACTTCTCTGATGGCAAATTTACATCATTTCATTGGTGTCAAGTGCAAGGCTGCCATTGAGCATGACTCTCACCAGACCAGCTGAAACTGGTATATGCACCCAGTTCTGAGAAAGAAAACAGAATGCCCAAGTGAATGAAAGAGTCAAAAAATGTATTATGGAATAGGGCATTCCCATGAGTCAAAAACTGAGAAAACAATGGAACAATGTTAGCTTTACAGATATGGTGTTACCACTGTGGATGAAAAATGGCAATGGCAATCAATGGAACAGCAGGACAAGAACTTAAGGATTTTGATCCTAAACCTACAACTGAGTTGATGTTATGGGTGTGATGCCATTTTTCAGCACATTATAGGCTATACAAGGTGACCAATATATCTGGTTGAGGATGACCCCAGGAAGACCCCATGAAGAACCCACAAACTACAAAAGCTACTGGAATGCTTTCTCACATACTCTCACTGACCAAGACTGAGATTCAAACCCACGCAGACTGGCAAGTGATCTGTAAAGGTGAGTGCCTTGGACCACTCGGCCACCTGAGGTCCAGTATCCTCTCCCCGCCCCCCCCCCCGTGGAGAAATTTGTTAAAATTTGGTAAAGCATAAAGTGTCATATGCGATGCTGTTTAAAGATGAAATGGCAAAAAGTGAATGGAATTTGGTGATTTCCACCAGTGTCTTGGAAAATGTATTGATTTTAAATGGAATTATGGTAATTAAATAAATTAATATAGACATGAAAATTTCATCTCTTACTTCACTCTTTCTAGCTGCACACAAAGTTAAAGAATGGCAAGGTAAAAGAAATGAGAACTATTATAAATCTAACATCACAATCAAATATTTCACAATGAATTAAGCATTAGGAATCTGGTGACATGTATACTGTCCACAACAAAGCACATAATATTCTGAATTACTGCATGGAAAAAAGTATCCTTAATGGGACTCCAAGTTTTAGTACCGGGACTGCAACTTTTTTCAAGGAAGGAGTCCTGGACTAGAACTTTTAGAGTTCTAAGGAGAATCCTAACTACACAGCTATATCAATGATCTCAAATAAAACTGCCATTGATGGCTAGATAACTTGAATATTGAATTATTGCCATAAATTCCACAGTAGAGATGTTTTAATAAATATGTTGCATCGACTTATATGCAGTGTTCTAATAGAATTTCAAAGAAAACCCCTTCTCTGATGCCACTGCATATGGAGACCAGGGCACCTCATTAATATCCATCAGGTTGATTAACCACACAAGGTACAGCTGCTGTTTTTCATACTTACAGTGGATTTGGGTGCAAGTAGGCACAGGAGGTGTTTGTAAATACATATTGATGTTACCTGTATACTAATACATAACAATGTGAAAACCCTGATAGAAACCCTTTAATGACTGAGTTCACTGTAATGCAAATAATATCTTGTCATTCACCGCATATGAATAAGAAAAGCTCCAATTTACTTTTGCTGTATTTTAGGATTTGCTGAAAACTCAGTGCAAGAGCATATCAGGTGTCATTAAAACTACATATGATTGGAAGAATTTTAGTGGTCTCTTTGGCCAATATTTAACCCTTAGCCCCCTGCTACAACAGAATGTAATATGGCCAGTTTATTTACTTTACTTCTGCAACAGACTATACATTACATATAGTATATATATATATATATATATATATATACAACAATTTCTACCCCAATTTAACAAATGCATGAATATCAATGATACCCAACCATCTAAACACTGGCTATGCATACACAAGAACTGTTTACTGTGCCTTCCCTATCCCCCTTTCCAGCATAGTGTAAACATTAGTTTGCACTCACCCCACATCATGGCACATGTCTCCTATACTTGTGTGTAATACTTCCAGCAAAACTATATAACAGATGAGTCAAGCAGAGAATGATCTTTAGAAGTATACATAATCCCCAAGTTTTGGAATATTTCAGACACTCATAAGGAACAGTACAAGGTTTACTTGACAAATGCTGAACTGACTAGAACATTTCTGTGATGAGCAGGGCCCCTTATGTCATGGGTAAAAACTCATTCAAGAGCATGGAATAACACAGAAGGGACTCTGTACTGCAGTGTCCAAAAATAACTCCTACACACCAATGCAAAAATTAATCAATCAAAACTTCATCATAATGCAATCTTTGTGCCTTACCAGGACTAATTTATGTCTAACTACTGCAACAGTGCACGTATGCTGTATATATACAAGACAGGTATGCCAAACAGTGGGCTACAGACCTGGCCATAAGTTGCATTCACACAGGAACATAATCATATGGCAAACAGACTCCTAATGTGTATGGGACTATAGTCTTGTCCCCAACTTAATCACTGCTAATCCTGAGTCTTCATTTATGTCATCAACCAAATTATTCTATATGTATCAGTACTAAAACAAGTGATCTTTTGAAGATTCATTCATTCATTCATTTATTCATTCATTCATACATTCATTCATCCATCCATCCATCCATCCATTCAATCAATCAATCCATCAATCAATCCTGGACTGTATTTATAAAACACACATCCCTAATCCTAATTTATCCCACTGCCTAAATTAGTGCCCTGTATGGCCAAAATCATGGGGATATGGGGGAAACCAACAAGGAGTGTCCACTGCATATCTCATTTCATCTTTCATGCACAGTATTAATATAGTTAAATAGTACCATATTTATTGTAATAATAACAAGTGCCAACACAGATCCCCTCTATTTGGTCAAATCTTGCAATAAATTTCCCTTACAGGTCTCTCAATCCTGGTATACACTGTGATGAGAAAGCAGCTGCTAAAATCTGCCTAGAACATCCTGAATTTATCAGAATTTACTACTATGCATGTTGGAGATCTTTAAAGTGCGAATCTCAAAAACAAATTTTGCACTTGCTTTATTCGGTGCAACAATAATGTCAGAGACAATGCACCTTTTTCAAAGTGGAGATCTCCCAATGCATGGGGAGCTAACTCAATTAGTACATGCATGTATATATACATGCTATGGGAAATGTTTGTACAATATTGTTGACATGTGCTTCTTCATAATAAGTTTAAAACTCAAGGCCAAATAAAAATTTCTTCAAGTACAGTGTGTGTAATTACATCATATGTAGATTTCAATATTTCCAAATTACACCATGAGTGGGGAGGGGTAAGAATGAGCCCTGGGAGGAAAACTTGATGGTTTTCATGTTATGACCCAGGGGATAAATCCTGGGCTGGGAGTGGGAATGAAAGGCATCAAAAAATATCTGGGTGGAAAGCTCAATGGATCCATTAATTATGCACCCAGAGAATTTGGACTGATTCTGGGACCAATATCAGTTGCATATTTGAATTTATCGCATAAAATCTTGCATCCATGGTTGTCAACCACGTATATAAAATATTTTTAGTTCAAAATATTAAAAACTACAGCAGTAACTGCACTCTTTGTCTGTTTTACTTTTGAACCAAGGCAGATGCTTGGCAGGGCTAGAAACAAAACAAAAATGGTACAAAAGTTTATTTCATAGGGGAAGTATTCCACCATTAGTATGTTCCTTTCACCTGTTCTGCACAAAGTGTTCATTGTTCTACACATGCATACCAATGAAATGATGACAGAAGGGCCGGACAGACAGAAAGACAAATGAAAGGTATCACAATATCCCTACCATATGTAGTCACTTATAATATCAGTCCCAACTGCAAACTACACAGACCCAGAAATCCATTGCATAATGTGCCAGCATATCTGGGTCTGTGCAGTTTGTTTGGGGCAATCAGTAGAAACAAAACAACACTGACCCTGATCTGTAGGCACATTATGAATGGCAGATCAGGATCTTTGTTGTTGGCAGTTTGACTCAACTTATAAGTGAGTACATATGGTAACGCTTTCCCAAAAAATCTGGGGTTTATATTTGAATGAATTATTACCAATGACATCCCAATATTAAGAAGGCTGATAATGTTGACTAAACTTGTGCATCCCTTTATGTGCTGCAATAATAGGAATAGTGATAATCTGATACCATGCTGTCATATATACTCATGAATAAGTCGGTTCCAGTTATGAACAGCAGAGAATTTGGTTTGCCATCGCATAATGCAACAGAAGATAATGATTTATGTTGTTTGTTCTGTTTATTACTACAAACTGCACAGACCCAGATCTGCCAGCACATTATGCAACAGCAGGTCTGGGTTTATGCAGTTTGTAGTTGAACTGACCTTAAACACAAGTATATACAGTATGTCTAATCATCAATCATTATGTAGATAACAAAAACCATTCTCCGTTACGGATCACTGCCATCTCACCTCTGTCTGCGTGGGTTCGAGTCTCGGATTTGGCAAATGTGGATATGTGAGAAAGCTTGCCAGTAGCTTCTCGTGGGTCAGTGGTTCTTTCCGGGTATTTCCCGGTTTCTTCCTCCACCATTAATACTGGCCGCCATGTATAGCCTATCGTGTGCTGAAAAATGGCGTTAAGCCCTACAACAACAACAACAACAACAACAACAAAGTCCATTTTGTTATCATATTACTTCGGATCCAGATCAAGAGAGTGGCATTATTTCCACTTTTTCTTTTAAAGTTCCATTTTAAATTTAAATATGAAGGGTCATATGGAAGGAAGGATGGATAAACAAGGGTAATAATATCTGCCTACCTGTGACAGTCAGGGTGGGATATAAAAGAAGCCCAAAATTATAAATTTAAACAACAAAATACGACTGAATTATCTTTAAAACAGATATAAGGCATATGTGATTGTTTTATCTGACTTGGAGATTTCTTGTTGGAGCTGATGGGGGGGGGGGGTAAAATTGCCCCACCATATTGTGCTGCCAAAGTTGTTGTGCACTTAATTCACTGTTTACAAGATCAAAGTGCTCAGCGCTATGTGCAATAATGAAGTATGTAACTGACAGTGTGTGTGGACTTTAAGTAGCAACTGTGTATGCAATGGTTGTATCCATTTCAGGTCCAAATGTGTGTGTGTGTGTGTGTGTGTGTGTGTGTGTGTGTGTGTGTGTGTGTGTGAGAGAGAGAAAGAGAGGATACAAGCTTTGTAGACTAATATCATGGTAATATCATGATCAGGTCACTAAATAAATAAATAAATAAATAAATCTCTCTCTCTCTCTCTCTCTCTCTCTCTCTCTCTCTCTCTCAATTAATCAATTGCTATACATCACTCTTTGTACAATTTTTTTCCCTCTGTATTAATGCAGTATTCACTGACCCACTTGACAGACATTTAAACATTTTATCATGCAAGAGATTATTCAAGGACAGGGCAGCCCACAAGACTCTACTTTCTTACAATGTAACAACACACTTTTAGCTTCAGAATGATTAAACAAAAACAACTCTTACACCCCAACTAATGCCAGCTTATCTGTTACAATCAGGGCTTCCTTGTCACACGCTAAACTCTAATTCACTCCCACAATTCAGTAATCAAACTTTAGTATCTTTGCAAGGTAGATATTAACATCTAATACAGACTCACTCCTGTCCATCACCCACATTTAGTAAATACATGTCCTCAAAAAGGCATATTCTCAAGTGTTGGGGGATGGGTTTTCCAAAATTTCAAAAGGGTCCTGACTCTCCTGGAAAGGGAACCAAAAGCAAAAGTCTATGTGTCTGTTTACTTAAAGTGTGCAAAATGCACAATAAACATTCACAAGAATAAACCAATCTGGCATTAATAGTGGACTCTCAAGACAGGTTAAGCTGTATACAGTGTGTGTGTGTGTGTGTGTGTGTGTGTGTGTGTGTGTGTGTGTGTGTGAAATGCATTTTAATTGTTGGAGAAGGCAACAAGTATAGCATGCATTTTCAGTGATAGAGGATGGAATAAACAGTGATGATACTGTGGAGAAATCAATACCTATGGCATACTAAGAGTCCAACAAAAGTGTGTGTGTGTGTGTGTGTGTGTGTGTGTCTCTGTCTCTGTCTCTGTCTCTCTCTCTCTCTCTCAGTTTATAGTGATAACTAGCTCTGGGGCATCTTGCCACAGACATGTAGCATTATGTCTCACCCAGTCACATTATCCTGACACCAGACCTACCAGTCCTAACACTAACCTCTTAATGCTAAGCACCAAGCGAGGCAGCTGATAGTACCATTTTTATAAGTCTTTGGTATGACTCGGCCGGGGTTCAAACCTGCAACCTCCCACATCCGAGGCAGATGCTTGAACCACTTAGGCCTCTGGAGCAGTCAACAAGGGAGGTTAGTTGTTATATATATATGGGTGTTATGTACAAACAATATGTATGTATGTACATACGTATGTATGCATGCATGTATTTATGTATGTATGTATGATCCAGATATGCTGCTTCAATTGTCTATGTTGAAAATCCCTCAGTGATTTCCGAGTTTAGAAAACAATTAACACAATCTTGTACAAACATGTAATTTTATGTCTTAAGGTCATTTTTGAAACAAGCAAATCAAGTTAGTTGTAAAATTCCCCCATATCTGTAATGATGCCCAACTTTTAAGGAATTAGTTTATAGTGTAGAAATTGCATTTAACATAATATGAATATTTCTTTTCTTTTTTTTTAAATTATGATTAACTACAATCAAGAAACATCTGCTAGAATTCAACTAAAATTTGTTTTGAGACAAAACATTTACTTGTCTTGCCTTATCTATCAGAATTATCCCCCTAAAAATAAGATCAAAAACATATGAAAGGTCCCCATTCTTCATCTCTACATTGTAACAGTTTCATATCAAGTTACTCTTTAATGCTAATTCTGTAATTTTATCCCAATGAGCCTTGTCTTGTTTCTTTACAGATTCTTATCTATCCATTTTATCCTGACAAAAGATCTCGGCCCAAAGACAAGATTTTTTGTGATTCATCTAAAATATTGCTTTCCACACCACAAAATCCGTATTGCTTAAACCTAAATAAACTTTTTACATTTGTTTCTCCCTGTACAACTCAAGCTTATTTATCAGTGTATAAACATCAATGACATGTCACACATCAATAAACAGTACAACCTTAACAAAGTCAATCTATGTACAGGTACAGATAAGTATGCTTTAATTCATTCTTCATAACATCATGAACATACTAGTTCTGTTTTCCTTTACAAATCCATGCCCTCTTCATCAAAACTTATTTTAAAAAGCTATGTCTATGGTGGCGGTAAAACTTTCTGATGTTCTTCTTTACACAAAATTAGTTACAAAGACAGTTTTCTTGTTCTTCTAAATATCTAAACTATTGTCTTTGGATATATTCATTTATGGAATGTCATATGTTTTTGCTGATGAGGTCAAAAAGTGTAATTCATTCATCTTCTTTTAGGTTACTGTACATTAGATCTGCATTCTCTATTTTGTCTCTCAAATTTTCTGCATCTTCCAGTTTCAAACTACAAATATCTCTAGCCTGTGTGTGTAGATTTTATTTCATGAAGGCTTTGGCAAAAGTTAAAACTTTTGTTGTACGTAAGTATCTAGCCTTTTTTAATGAATTTATAGCGTTGCAGTTTATCACACTGGCTTCGAAGTTTTGTTATACGATTTTACATAGTATTTATCTAACTTGGAGCTAATTTGATTGCATGTTGCTCATGAGTGGTTTATTCGAGTAAAAAGAGTTGAGAGATGGATCAAGTTGAGCAACCCAGGCATTTTTTCCTTTTTTGACTCAAGTTTCAATCTGATTATAATAGAGATCTCCAACATAATGGAGATCTGACAGGCACCTGCTGTAAGTTAGGAGTTCTTATGACCTTTGGAATTCGTGTTCCACTTATTTTCTGGTAACCTGTTAAAGAAAGCCTTACATTTTATGCTAGAAAGAGTTAATGACAACATGTTTCAAAATGAAATGTATCACTTTCAGAGAAATGAAAGTTGGCTTTGATTCGTAAAGCAAAGTTGACAGAATATGACCTCATATTCGTGCCTGTCAGATCAAAACTGTCATTAAGTAGATCATGATTTTGATTAGACTAGTTTAGGATTATACTGCAAAGCTGTGCAACTTTGTGGAGTTTTCTGTTTAGTGTGGCATTATCTCTGATGCTAGTACATGCTTATCTGCAAAGTAATAGAACTATCTGCAAAATTACTGCAAGGTAACATAATTTACTATCTGCATGGAATAACTATCTGCAAGATAACTGACTATCTGCAAGGTAACATAAATGGCTATCTGCAAGGTAACATAGCACTATCTGAAAGGTAACATAACTGACTATCTGCAAGGTAACATAACTATCTGCAAGGTAATATAACTGACTACTGCAAGGTATAACTGACTAGCTGCAAAGTAACATAATCGACTATCTGCAAGGAATATAATGGACTATATGCAAAGTAACATAACTATCTGCAAAGTAACATAACCGACTATCTGCAAGGTAATGTAACTGAACTGACAATATGCAAGGTAATATAACTGACTATCTGCAAAGTAACATAACTGACTATCTGCAAGGTAACATAACTGGCTACTGCAAGGTATAACCAACTATCTACAAGGTAACATAACTGACTATCTGCAAAGTAATAACTGACTACCTTCAAGGTAATATAATTGACTATCAGCAAGGTAACATAACTGACTATCTGCAAAGTAACATAACTGACTATCTGCAAGATAATATAACTGACTATCTGCAAGGTAACATAATTGACTACCTGCAAGGTAACATAACTGGCTACTGCAAGGTGTAACTATCTCCAAGGTAATATAACTGAACTATCTGCAAGGTAATATAATTGACTATCTGCAAGGTAACGTAACTATCTGCAAAGTAATATAACTGACTATCTGCAAGGTAATACAACTATCTGCAAAAAGACTGCAAGGTAACATAACTGCAAGGTATAACTGACTATCTGCAAGGTAACATAATTGACCAAGGTGAAACTCCCAAGTTCACTCTTGCTGGCAATACAGTATTAATAAATAAAGTTTTTAAAGACTTCAAAGTTGATTCTGCAAAACTTTGTGTGAACATTTCCACATTGTTCATTACCTCTCACTTCAAATAATTAATCAGTGTTGTGTTTATTTAGTGTCCAATAATTCACCTCACCACATTTCACAATAATAACAGTATGACTGCCTTAATAAAAGTATAACAAATTTGGATTAAAGATATGTTTTGAAGAGCTCATTCATACCTTTCTTTAACAATTCTTCCTTTGTATTGGCAAAGTTGCCTCTCAAGCTAATTCAACAAACCATAATAATAAAGATATTCACTTATACCCTTGACTTCTTCCCTGCCAATAAAGAAATTCTGCCACAAGTTTTTCTGTTTTGAATATCACAGTTCTAAACTTGTCTATATAAACTGCCATGTGCCATTCTTTACAGTACCATATATTCTTGCCTATACACTGAGTCTACCTGCAAACAACATTGACCCTGACATGCCATTGCATAATGCACTTGCAGATCAGGGTCTATCTTG
>JAECUM010025102.1:40000-63243 GCA_016617855.1 Megalonaias nervosa | reverse complement strand
AAAATAGTTTATTTCCCTAGAAAACAATGTAAAATTAGGAAATAGGACTTACAGTTTTGTGAATATAATCCAAAAATTAATCCTAAAGTTGAAAAATATAAGTCCTATCACTAAACAGTTCTAATTGAATCCAGGTTCGAATCTCGATGAAATTTCAATATGGAAGGCGATGACGTCAGATGAGGTCGTTGTACTAATGGCAACAATTCCTCGTTGAAACACAATTTATAATGTTCTGTTTAGAATTCCAGAATAAATTTCCGCTAAACGTCTTTGTCCCAGAATTTTCATAAAGAAAAGCACTAGAGAATATGAATTATTAAATTCCAAAAAATAAATGAACTTCAGAACAAGCCGGCATCAACAATATAAACACCTTGTACCCTCAAGGTGTAGGAATACGACTCAATAGATCTAATAGAAAATGGCTGTTTTAAGCCTCGATTTTAGATCACATGGTGGCTCACGTGACAGGCTATGTGATTTCTAACTTGAACAGCGCAATAAAATAATGATAATTTGCACGCACGCCTTAAAAGACTTAGCGAATCTTACTATAAGATTCAATAAAAAAAGTTGTTTACAAATCAGAGCTATCACGCAAGCAGATCATGACATTGGTAATAGCCAATCGTTTTTACTCGATGTTTACAAGATCTATGAAGCAAGGTGAGCTAAAAATAGTGCTGAAGTAACTGTTAATATCTAATCGGGTCAAGCCAATTTTCCGAAAAGAGACTCAAATCCAATGAAAATTATCGTTACAATAAAATGTAATGAAACAAAATTAAAATTAAAAAGAATTTAAAACTAACATACAAGCAATTTAATTACATATTCGTATCACTTCCCCTCATAAAGAAAAAGAAAGATTTATATAATAAAGCTTTCTTTTTACCATATGTAAATTATACATGAGGTAAAATAAAATTACATAAGAAAACTCTTATGAATTATACAAAGTGTACATGAAATAATATTTCTATACACGGGGAAAGTGCATCTGCAATCAAATTGTCTTTTCCTTTGATGTGCCTGATATCAAGTTTATATTCTTGCTAAAACAAACTCCACTTTAATAATCTTTGATTTATATTTTCATCCTGTCGATGAAAGTAAGAGGGTTGTGATCACTAAACACAACGACCGGAGAAGGAGCTGAGCTAATGTAAACTTCAAAATGCTGTAATGCCAATATTAAAGCCAAACATTCCTTCTCGATTGTTGAATAATTTCTTTGGTGCTTATTTAATTTCTTAGAGAAATAGCACACTGGGTGATCAACACCATTTCTATCTTCTTGAATCAATACTGCCCCAACCCCAACATCACTTGCATCAACACATAGTTTAAAAGATTGACTGAAATTTTGAGCTGTAAGAACCGGCACACTTTTGAGTATGGCTTTTAACCTATCAAAAGCCTCCTGACATTTTTCAGTCCAAAGAAACTTGTTTTTCTTACTCAGCAAGTTTGTCAGGGGTTCAGCAACATTAGAAAAATTGGAACAAAATTTCCGATAGTATCCGGCCATACCCAAAAATTGCATCAGTTGCTTTTTACTGACAGGCACAGGGAAATCAGAGATAGCCTTGACCTTGGCATCTATAGGTTTAACTTGACCATGTCCCACTATATGTCTAGAAAAGTTACACAAGCACGGCAAAACTCACTTTTAAATAAATTGATTGTCAAATTTGCATCAGTGAGTCTGTCGAAGAATTTCCGAATCGTGACTGGATGTTCTTTCCAGGTGTCGTTGTAGATGATGACATCAACAATGTAAGCATCACAATTATCTAGACCAGAGGTAATCATATTCATCAAACGTTGAAAGGTACTTTTCGAATATAACGGGGGGGGGGGGAGCTTTAAAACAATAGAGCCCCTTTAATTGATTTGGCGGTCGTTAACTAGGGAATGACCTCCCACGGTGTTATTGCCCAATGTGGACGGATAGATGGAACGTTAACAGATAACTAAGCAAGGCTATTAAAAGAAATAAACAACTACGAGCTCCCTTTACCAATAAATAAAAGAAATTTAATCAATTAATACATAACCAGAATTTCACTTTCAATCCAACAGATTTACTGAAAATAAATTTAATCAATTAATACATAACCAAAATTCCGCTTTCAGTCCAACAGATTTACATTGATAGAATTTGGTCGCAGTGTTCAATTTACATCATATTACGAGTGGTGAATTAGAGAGTACAATTCCACGCTTGACAGCATCACCTGACGTCTGTCTCCTCTTGTCTTGTTTCCCATGTCTAATGCGTGCGCTTTGGTCCCCTTTCTGAAGCCTGACTATCCCGACCTCTCTTAGATGCGGATTTCCCTCTGACTCATCGGGTTTTCCTTTTCTTTTTTTCCTTTTTTCCTTCCTTCCTTCCTTCCTTTTCGAGGGTATAAAGCTGTTTCCTTAAATACGAGAGTATTACGAGAGCTAGTTATGTTTCACCACTTATATATATATATATATATATATATATATATATATATAAACTCTCTTTGTTCGTATTCAGATTAGCGATTCACACTGCATAAATTCTGACATAATGTGATCTTAACAAACAATATCCTTACAGACTTCTGTAAGGTACAGCCGCTATATTTAGTACAAATTACCTTAGCTCGACAGTTCATTGCCCTCGCCGCACGGCAATTTATTAGAAATTGCCACGTGCTCTATACAGACAAATGCGGCCATATATACCAGCATACATTACTACACATCTAATTTATATTTGACTTGTCAATTCTTGTTCAATAAGATAAATGCTCAATTACTTATGGCATAATATTCACTAAATCTAGCTACAGTAACCAATAACCTGCAAGATCATTTAAGCATTAAAAAGTCATATATAAATATACAATTGTCATTAATTCACGATAACAGCATCATCCTACACAGGAAATCGATTTATGTAATCATAAGAAATATGACACATCTGCATATTAGGGTTAATTCATAAATCCCTATGAAATCCTGCATATTTGAACATTCTTTGGATTACATCATAAATCCCTATGAAATGCTACACATTGAATATTTGATTACATGCAATCCGTCAATTCTATCAATGAACTAATAACTGTTAAATTAAAGAATTAAATTGCATAACACTCTAACGTATCAACAGAGTCCTACGAAATGAATACACGATACATGCGTGAATCATAAGCATATCAACACATTTGCATAAAACCAAACAAATGAAATAGAATATTATATGGAAACTAAAATTGCGTACCTTAATGCTGTTTCTTTTCCACACAAACCGTGTGTCCTAGCACTATAGCTTGTCTTTCCCTTTTAAGACAGCTATCTGGCCCCCTATTCGTTAACGAGGGAAACACAATTCTATTGTTCCCAAGGAGTCAGTCTGACTTCTCCCAAGCAAGATTCTTGACTAAAGAAATTTGTCTAAAGTTGCTCCTATAAATTCTCAGTCTCCCAAAGTGTACGCTTAAATGTTTTCTGACCAATCGGAAACAACTGTTCCTAAACCTTCCCCCATAATAATCATGTCTTTCATCAGAATTTAACAGCCTAAAATATGCTGCAATTACCTTTCCTTTGAAGATCAGTTATTTGACATAAAGTCTCCTCCAACCGATACGGTCGGTAATTCTAATGTACCCTCTGCCACTATACCGTTACGATGACTCGGTCAATTCCACTGAAGCTTAAAAGTAGACCCTTTTATGTTTCAGAGATGAAACAAGAGAAATATCAGTGAACTTTCTCAAGACCTTTCCGGCTTGACTATGATAACTTCAATGCACAATTTATTCAACATTAAGTTTCAATAAGTCTTCAAAATTCGCCACATTACAGGGAACCCTTCATCCCGAACGGCAATACTTTATATTGATCCAAATTAGGAGTGAAAGTGACCTCATCAAAAGCCTGACCAATACATGTGTCAGCTAAATCAAAATCATTCTCAAGAGCTTTCTTTGACATAGCTCTAGTAACTGCACAAGCTGGGTATAAATCAGGGTATTCTTTTACAATTTGGATCAACTTTCCGATGCAAACAAAGCTTGTCAGTTACAAGTGGATTAACCACAACCTTGTCTCCAGCTAGGTCGTTGCCTAGTAACAAATGAATGCCCTCAACGGGTAAAGTAGACACTATACCGACTGTCACAGGTCCTGAAACTAAGTCTGATGACAAATTTGCAGAATGGAGAGGAACATTCACAAAGCCGTACTCTACTCCCTGAATGAGAACACTCTCATTAGAACAGGACTTCTCAGAAAAAGGCAAAGTACCTGATAGTAAAAGAATCTGAGAAGCTCCTGTATCCCTTAAACTTTTAATAGGGATAGGATTGACCAAATCACCCAAGAGTGATATAGAACCCTTCGACATGAATGGTTCATAATTCTCCATAATAAAATCAGACTGGGGTTTATTAGACCCAACAAATGTATTGCTTTCAATACATGACCGTGACCTTGACCTCTTAGAAATAAGAGCATTTGGGATAGGTCTATCTTGATTCTGATGCCTATATTTCAATTTGAAGCAATCAGAAATGACGTGTCCTTTTTTCTTGCAATAGGTACACGTAGGAATAGACAAGGATTTTGAATCAAGTTTATAAGAAGCTTGATTATTAGAAGTTGTGCCAGATTGAGTTTTAGAAGGAGTCGTATTAGGTTGAAATACCTTTCTACTAGTAGACTGCTGCGTGAATGATTTGCCTACAACAGGAACTTTATGAGTTAAGGAATAGTTATCAGCAGCAGGAGCAGCATTTTCCAAGGTTTCGATCTCACGCTCGTCAAGATACATTCTAATGTCACTATGGACACAGTTTCTAAACTCTTCAACTAACATGAGATGTCTGAGACTTTCGTAATCTTTGTTAACCTATCTAGAAGAACACCACCTATCAAATTGTTGTGCTTTTTCCCATGCAAATTCGACATAGGTCTTGTCAGTGGATTTTCTAGAATTCCTGAATTTTTGCCGATAGGCCTCGGGGACTAACTCATAACTCTTCAAAATTCAGTCCTTAACCACATCATAGTCAGCACTCTGCTCTAGTGACAATGAAATGTAAATATTACGAGCTCTATCAGTAAGTACACACTGTAATAATAGAGTCCAGTACTCCCTTGGCCACTTAAATCTCAGCAACTTTTTAAAAATAAGGAAAATATCTATCTACTTCTTTTTCTCTGAAAAGGGGTACTAGCTTGATATTTCTATAAACTTCAAAAGTAGGAGAGTGTTTTTCTTTTGCCAGCTCTAATTCTTTTAACCGAATTTGAAATTCCCTTTCATTATTTTCTCTTTGCAATTGTATATCTAATTTTTCTTTCTCAAATTGTACTTGTCTTTCTTTCTCTCTTTCTTCAAATTGCCTTTGCATTTCTTCCCTTCTTTCTTAAAATTGTAACTGCATTACTTCCATTTCTTTTTCCCTGTGTATCTTTTCTATCTGAAACTGAACCTGTCTTATCTCTAATTCCAACTTTTTTAGCCGGACTTCCATTTCAAAATATCCAAACACTTCTGGGTAAAATTTTAAAAAATTCTCTACTTTTGATGATATTGTGAATAAAAGCCTGTTGTTTTCACTAATGATGTCAAACAAAATGTAAAATAGTACTTGGAATTTAAAAATTAGGGGAATTTAAATTTCAAAAAACAATTTTCTGAAATATTTAGCCAAAATTCACATATCCCAAGACGAGAACCCCAATTTTCTACTGTTATGTGTAGGCTCGTACAAATGTAACAAACGAAAAGCGTGCAGCCAACAAGCTTTGTAAATTTTAACAAAATAGTTTATTTCCCTATGGAACAATGTAAAATTAGGAAATAGGACTTACAGTTTTGTGAATATAATCCAAAAATTAATCCTAAAATTGAAAAATATAAGTCCTATCACTAAACAGTTCTAATTGAATCCAGGTTCGAATCTCGATGACATTCCAATATGGAAGGCGATGACGTCAGATGAGGTCGTTGTACTAATGGCAACAATTCCTCGTTGAAACACAATTTATAATGTTCTGTTTAGAATTCCAGAATAAATTTCCACTAAACGTCTTTGTCCCAGAATTTTCATAAAGAAAAGCACTTGGGTTTTTTCACTAGAGAATATGAATTATTAAATTCCAAAAAATAGATGAACTTCAGAACAAGCCGGCATCAACAATATAAACACCTTGTACCCTCAAGGTGTAGGAATACGACTCAATAGATCTAATAGAAAATGGCTGTTTTAAGCCTCGATTTTAGATCACATGGTGGCTCACGTGACAGGCTATGTGATTTCTAACTTGAACAGCGCAATAAAATAATGATAATTTGCACGCACGCCTTAAAAGACTTAGCGAATCTTACTATAAGATTCAATAAAAAAAAGTTGTTTACAAATCAGAGCTATCACGCAAGCAGATCATGACATTGGTAATAGCCAATCGTTTTTACTCGATGTTTACAAGATCTATGAAGCAAGGTGAGCTAAAAATAGTGCTGAAGTAACTGTTAATATCTACTCGGGTCAAGCCAATTTTCCGAAAAGATACTCAAATCCAATGAAAATTATCGTTACAAGAAAATGTAATGAAACAAAATTAAATAAAAAAATATTTAAAACTAATACACAAGCAATTTAATTACATATTCGTAACAGTTTTTTTAAAAAGAGAATTCTGTAGGACAGTAATAAGATTAATCTGTCTGTGATCAGAAAATTTAAAAGAGGAGTGGATGGGTCAAAGGCATAGACAGTTATACAAACGTAGGTCAATCCTTCACTAGCTGTATTTTCTGTGAGCACAGATAAATAATATAATTATGATGCCGAGATGTGACTGCGGTTATACACTAAGCAGAAAATATGTCTTAGGAACAGTGTCACTCTTTATCATTGAGTCTGATTTCAAATATATATTGTTTTCTAGGCAATAATTTAAAGATGTAATGAGTTTAGAATACACACAGCATTCTGACTGAAAAAGGCACCAATATAATGATAGCTCAGCAACCCCAACAGAGCGTGCAGACTATAGTGAACGAAAATAGGGTCCTCGATTAATTGTATTGTTTGAGATGAACATATGTGCTTACAGCAGCAGTTGCAGTATTCAAATGCAGGCTAACTAAACACTCATTGTGCTTAAAGATTAATATAACTAAATACAAGACAGTCATTAGGCTATAACTTTGTCACATTTGTTCATATTTTCATGGTGCCGCTAAGCTTCATATCCCATTTTTCCATTTACGAGGATCCATTACTGTTTCTGATTGTTACATCTCTACATGTTAACGTGTATACATAAAAGAAACGCAATAATTATATTACACTGTTCAGTTTCAAGTCTGGCTTACTTCCGTGAGCAAAACGTCGATTTTCATGGTCTGGTTAATTACGAATTTTTAGGCTACACTATATAACTAGGGATCATTGTTGTGTTCGGTACATTGTTTTGATCTTTTAAACATGATAAATATGTCACAGCCAAATAAATTAATGTATTGAGTGAAACATAGACCCATAATTATTTTACAACTTTTGTAACGTGATCTACAAATATCCCCACACTGTTCTGCGGCATTAACTTTATGTGCTTGTGACCTGTTCAGCCAATCAGAATTAAGAATAATTAATTATAAATTAAATTGCATGTGTATTGTCTGTATGTGGACCTCTGAGAAGACGCAGTAGGTTAGTTTTGCATTTATGTAACCGTTGATCTGAGTGGATACATGCATAAATGTTTGAATTTGTGACGTCATAAAGTGTACCCATACGTTATTCCCCAAGCTTAAATAGATAGGGAAACGTCCACCAACAGAAAACATCATAACAACAATAACCGACTTTAAATTAATTTAATGGTAATAAATGAAATGATTATTTCAAAGTTCAATAAAGGGAGATTAGAATCCTTTCACAACAGCAATACAAAATTGTTGACCACAGTCATTTTTTAAATAGAAAGGTATTCCTTTGCTATAGAAGAGTATCCAAGAGGAGTAAACGTGCAAGATTGTTTTTATAAGGAAGTCCCTATAAAAGCCAATATGGCGGGGCCGCAGAAGTCTTTTTCCGTTTGGGAGAAAGAGATGTGTGAGTTGTCTAAGATGTGTTTGCTTTTGCAAGTCTTGTACTAATCATTACCGTGCGTTATTTCATTGTTCGGCTTTACAATTTTTAGTCTGAAACGCACTCTAGTGTGAATACAGTGCAAGCAAATATAACAAGAAAGACGAAACAATATGTGTGTAAACTCATGTAAATGTGTACATTCAGCTGAATAGGGGTGCGTTTGACGGTCTGATCAAATGGGTCTTTTGTGGCTCAACAAGTTTTCTCAATGTGTTACAAGCGAAGGAAATTTATTATTTAAATATTATTTTGACTTTTTAGATTCTATTTTAAGTTATTAATTTTGTTTCATCTAACGGGTAATGCATTTTGTTCGTTTACTTCTTCAGCGACATGCGTCATTTTTTTTTCTCCGAAATGCTTACCTGTTGCCATTTTGTAAAGTTTAGAATATTGTTAGAATAATTTATTAGAGTAAGACTTGTGTCGAAACAATGATTGCTTACAATTGTTTTATCCTCTATTTTAGATGAGAGACCACAGGCGATAAGGATTTTTGTTGATGAGAACGAATGCCCCTTCTCCAAGACCCGTTTTCTCTAAAAGAACAGGTTTGCAGACAACATATTCAACTGACAATAGAAAAGTATGACGAACGTAATAGACATGCTAGTTACACCATTGGCATCCATGTTTTTAATCATTGTTAAACACTGTATACAACATACAAGCGAGAAACTTGCAGTTCTCTTAAAATGATTATTTCAGAACTTCGAACAAATTCATATCAAGGTTTCGTACGATTGCAAGTGTTTCTTCATAAATTGTCACTTTGTGAGCATCAGTATCTAGTATCGATGAAAAGATACTTCATGCCGTCTACCCTCCTCTTTTTTTTCACGATAGTCCTCCGGAAATTGTTTACAGAGAGAGAGTTACACACACGTGTTCTATTTTCTTGACGTTAGAAATGTCATGCATAATCTATCATTATTAGAATACAAGTAGATTAGCACACGTATAATACAGTGCTCAGTAATGGATTATGTTACAAAACCGAAACAGATTTTTAAGCCTATTTACTTTATTTTCGTATATGTCTTTGTCCAGATGGAAACAAAATAAGTAAACCGAACAAAATTATATTACAGCTCATATGGCACTAACCACTGTCAATGCATTAATTTCCGAATATTTGCTTATCCAACATGTGCGATTCACAGAAGGCTTTTATTGCAGCAAGAATTAAAAAAAATACCATGAAGGATGGTTATGCACGGTAATTAGTCTAAAGAACAGATGTCGACATCATAGAAAACGGTGGAAACTTCAATTTATTAAGGATTGGTAATGATTACATGGCACATTCATTATGGTTACCATAGTACTGTATTACGAGTCTATGCTTTTAAACTAAGCAACAGAAGAGTGAAGAAAAGAAGCTCTGTAAAATTTAACAAAAAATTCATTTCTCTTGAATACAAAGTGAAAAATGAGAAAAACAGAGCTTACGGTTTTGCGAATTAAATCCGAAAATAATCCAGGAATTAAAGACACAAGTCCTAGTAATGAAAAGTCCTGAATAAAATTCAGTTCAAGTCCCGAAGAGATTTAAGATTGAAGGCGATGACGTGTCTGTTATGACCTGCGTCGTACTGATCGTATAAATATTATTCAAGGTTTGAATTTAGTATAAATTCCAATGAATGTCTTCATCCAAGAATTTTGTCAGAGCACTTTTGAATTTCCAGAGAAAATAGTCACTTGAATTCAATAATTTGATGAAAATAAATTCAGCCCAAACTGGTCACAACATAACACAACTTAAAGTGCTAGATGTTAAAGCACAACTGGTAAAATCTTCCCAATCACAAGATAATATAGTTCTCTGTTTGACCCCAGGTCACAAATTAGCATTTTCTAAAAAGAGCCATTACCAAATGGAGAATAACTTTCTAGCATGTTTTAATGAGCCTTGTTTATTTAAAACATAATACCCGATAAAATTCAATTTGGATTTCCCAAAACCCTGACCCAAATCAACATGTTTACCCGAATAATTTTGTCAATGAACTCATACCCATAGAGAATAATGAAGCTATTACTAGTTGCTTACATCAATGAAATAAAAAATAAAAAAGTCAATCAGGTCAAACAGAACTGAACGCAATTATGGACAAGGTCAAGTCCAGTTAACAATGTTACATTACAATAACATGTAATGGAATAAAAAGAAAATTAAAACTAACAGACAATTAAATAAATATACATAACACTTCCCATCATAAAGCAAAAGAAAGATTTATATAATAATGCTTTCTTTTTACTATAAATCAAATATGCATGTGGTATAAAAACATAAGATGAAATCTTATGAATGACACAAAGTATACATGAAACAATATATTTCTATACACGTGAAAGTGCATCTGCTGTTGAATTGTCTTTTCCCTTGATGTGCCTGATGTCAATATTATATTCCTGTAACAACAAACTCCACCTTAATAATCTCTGATTTTGTTTTTCATCTTGTCGATGAAAGTAATGGGGTTGTGATCACTAAAAACAATAATCGGAGAAGGAGCTGAACTAATGTAAATTTCGAAGTGTTGTAATGCCAATATCAAAGCTAAACATTCCTTCTCGATTGCAGAATAATTTCTCTGGTGCTTATTTAATTTCTTAGAGAAATAGCAACACCATTTATATCTTCTTGAATCAATACTGCTCCAACCCCAATATCACTTGCATCAATAGACAGTTTAAATGATTGACTGAAATTTGGAGCTGTAAGAACTGGTTCACTCTTAAGTATGGCCTTTAACTTATCAAAAGCCTCCTGACATTTTTCAGACCAACGAAACTTGGTTTTCTTGCTTAATAAATTTGTCGGAGGTTCAGCAATTATGGAAAATTTGGAACAAAATTTCCGATAGTATCCAGCCATACCCAAATATCGCATCAGTTGCTTTTTACTGATAGGCACAGAGAATTCAGAGATAGTCTTGACCTTAGCATCTATAGGTTTAACTTGTCCACGTCCCACTATATGTCCTAGAAATGTTACACAAGCACGGCAGAACTCACTTTTGAATAAATTAATTGTCAAACTTGCATCAGTGAGTCTGTCGATGAATTTCCGAATTGTCGCTAAATGTTCTTTGCACGTGTCGTTGTAGATGATGACATCATCGACGTAAGCATCACAATTGTCTAGACCAGATGTAATCATGTTCACCACACGTTGAAAAGTACTTGGCGAACTTTTCATCCCAAACGGCATCACTTTATAATGATAGAATCCATCTGAAGTCACGAATGCCGAAATTTCCTTTGCCCTTTCCGTCAGTGGAATTTGCCAAAATCCTTTCAGATGGTCAAATTTGGTGACGTACTTGGCATTTCCAATTTTATCAATGCAGTCATCGATTCTTGGTAATGGAAATGAATCTGTTTTAGTCACACTGTTCAACTTTCTATAATCAGTGCACATACGGAAAGTTTTATCTGGTTTCGGAACAAGTATACATGGTGAACTCCAGTAACCTTTACTCGGCTCTATGAAATCATTCTCCAGCAAATACTGAATTTCTTATTTCAAGCATTCCTGTTTGAGAGGGTTTATCCTGTACGGGTGTTGTTTCACAGGTGTGGAATTTACAATTTCAGCGTCATGGTAGATTTTGTTTGTTCTAGTAGGAAGATCTGGAAATAAATGCTCATATTCAAGTAATAACTGTTTAAGTTCATTCCTTTCTTCTTGTCGCAAATGTGAAAGTTTCTGGTCCAGATTTTTCATAATTTCTGAATTCCGAAGATTTGTTACTCCAAAATCAATAGAGTCCGATTGCATTCTTTCGATTAAATCCTCACTGAGGTGGACAGGTACAACTAAATTAACTGCATGATTAACCTGGCTATCTCTCTCAAAATACTGGTACTCCTTTAATTTATTTACATCCCATGAATACTATTATTATAGTTTAACTCATTCATTTTCTTCTTTACTTTGTAAGGGCCGTAATACCTAATCTGAAGCAAATTTTGAAGAATGAGCAAGAGAGACAGAACTCTATCACCAGACTCAAAAGTTCTCTCCATTGTAGTTCTGTCGAAACATAATTTCACTTTTGACTTGAATTGCTGAATGCCAAATTCAAGGATAACTTGCTGGAAAATTCCAGACAAAAAATTTAACCCTTGATCAGATTGGACAGATCTGGGAAGGACAAATTGAGTAAAGAACTTTATCAAAGCTCTTATTATTGTTTTGTTTTAATATTCCTCAAAGGAATTGCCTCTGAGAATCTTGTTGACGCACACATTATGGTCAACCAGTATTGGTTACCTGACTTGGTCTTAGGTAAGGGACAAACACAATCTACCATAATTCTGCTAAATGGTTCGTCAAATGCAGGAATAGGTTGCAGATGAGCCGTAGGTATCTTTTGATTGGGTTTTCCTACCATTTGAGAAGTATGACAAGATCTGCAGTGTTTACAAACATCTCTTTTAATTTTTGGCCAATAGAAGTGATTCAAGATCTTGTGATAAGTCTTATTAATCCCTAAATGACCAGCCAACGGAGTTTCATGGGCCAGACTAAGAATTTCCTGTCTGTACGATTTTGGAACGACAATTTGATAGTTCACTGACCACTCGTCACCAGCAGGTACCTCGGGAGGTCTCCATTTTCTCATAAGAATCCCATTTTTAATTAAATAACAGACAGGTGCTTCAGTTGCTTCAGTTTCACTAATGGCCCTTTGAAGCAAACAGGAGATCTCAGGATCTTTTTCCTGTTCGACGACAAGTGATTGTCGTTTGTCACCCTGATTAGGATAAAGAGAATGAATAGTTACAAGAGGATCACTGTGATCAATACCCTTTGATTGATCCAAACAAGAAGTGAAAGTGACCTCGTCAAAAGCCTGACCAATACATGTGTCAGCTAAAGGAATACTTTCCTGATCAACATCATTCTCAAGAGCTTTCTTTGTCATAGCTCTAGTAACTGCACAAGCTGGGTATAAATCAAGGAATTCTTTTCAATAGGATCAACTTTCTGATCCAAACAAGGCTTGTCAGTTACAGGTGGATTAACCACAACCTTATCTCCACATAGGTCATCGCCTAGTAATAAATGTAGCAATCAGAAATAACGGGTCCTATCTTCTTGCAAGAGGTACACGTAGGAAGAGATAAGGATTTCTGATGAATCTTATCAGAAACTTGATTTCTAAAAATTGTGCCAGATTGAAATTTAGAAGGGCTCGTATTAGGCTGAAATACTTTTTTTTTTACCAGAAGACTGCTGAGTGGAAGACTTGCCTACAAAAGAAACTTTATGAGCTAAGGAATACTCGTCAGCAGTACAAGCAGCATTTTCCAAGGTTTCTACCTTATGCTCATGAAGATAACTCTTAATGTCACTATGGACACAGTTCTTGAACTCTTCAAGTAATGCGAGTTGTCTGAGATTTTCATAATCTTTATTAACCTTTTTAGAAGAGCACCACCTATCAAATGGTCGCGCTTTTTCCCATGCAAATTCGACATAGGTCTGGTCAGTTGATTTTCTAGAATTCCTCAAACCTTGTCGATAATCCTCGGATACCAACTCATAACTCTTCAAGATATAATTCTTAATCACATCATAATCAGCACTCTGCTGTAGTGACAGTGAAATGTAAATATCACGAGCTTTACCAGTAAGTACACCACGAAAAAACAACGCATAGGCTGTATGCTGCATATTACGAAGTCTGAGAGAAATCAGCTGAAGATGGTAGCGAGTGCGGCATGCTTATAACTTAGCCAACGCCATTCCGTCTCATGAACATAATCAATGCTTAGCTCGTGTATTCAATTTGTCTTTCCGCTTGCATCACATGTCTTAAGTTCCAGTGGTGACTCATTATTGACGTCTCTTGCTCCTATTACAAGGACATCACGAACAACAACAACAGCTACAGAGGTACTTGCAACAGCAACAACAACAGCAACATAATGGTATAATGGACGACTCTGAAATGGGTTAATAGATATATTATGTGGATATATCGAGTATAATTTGTAGATTCATAAGGCGGTTATATTACATGATGAATTCGAATGTTGGCTCTGTCTGTCTCTGTCTCTGTCTCTCTCTCTCTCATTAATGGCTTGATTACATTAGGGAATATTATTGTGCGTTTGGGCCGAAAAATCCAAACTCATGCAATAAGCAGCAATATTGCACAAAGTTTTGAAAATGCCGAACTTAATATAAATTCAGTAAATTAAGAGCCACGTTGTAAACACCTAATGTAATATTGCCATCTAAGGAGTCACTGTTATTACACTAGAAAACTCACTATTTAATAGTCGTTCAATCAAACCTTCTGCTTTCCGCATGGACACTTGTAATTTGCATTTATCAGTCTAAACAAAAGCACAGTTTGAATTTAAATGAGACCAATGTAAAATATCGATCCATCCGTGTTCGTTATTTTCTATTTCACGTTTCAATTTAGATACATATATTAGTTTGTCCACCATTTAGATTCTGCTGGAAAATAAGTTAGGTACAATCAGGGCCGTTACTAAGGGTAAATGGCGCCCGGGGCGACGATGATGGCCTAAAAAAGGTTTTGGCGCTCCAAGATCTCTGGCTCCCGGGGTTTTGGCGCCGCAAAACCTCTGGCGGCCCCGTCCGCCATCCCCAACCCCCACCCCCACCCCCACCCCGTTAGTACGCTACTGGGTACATCATGGACGCATTGGATACAGGAATTAGAACTGATCTGCAAATAAATTTCGTCTTATAAAGAGTCAGCTTCAAAGCATTCAAATAAACGTATTTCTGGGATTCGCAGAAAGGTAGCATATACATTCTTCGTTAAAAAATAGTGGCATAGAATCATTCCAAAATATTTCTTTGCAAGGTCATGGAGTTTCATTCGTAATGATAAGCAATGGAAGAATGTTCGCCACTGTTTGGAATTCGAAAGCGGCCGCCTCTGTCAGATCGTATGTTATGCACGGTCCCATTTTGTCTGTTCAGTACCACACCGCTCTTCGATTTCTTCATCGCATATCTGTTATAGCATCACTAAAATAGATGACAAGCAATGAGCTGGGTGATATGCTACTGACGAATCGAACATTTCTTTTTAAAAAAATCAACAGATTCCACTGAATAGTTGCAAAGCTTTATCTTATTTAGAACAAAACAAAATACAAAAGACATAAAAACGTTAAATCTAATTAAAATCAGATCTCCGCTGTCCAACATGAAGATGTGACGACGACTGCTTAAGAGTCATGTTCTAGTGACCTTTGAATTAGCCAATGGAAATGCAGCTTTCAAAAATCTGAAAGTGAATCAAATCGTTCGGTACGACTGTATGCTTTTCATCCAAATATAAGACTTAATCTGATTGGTTGATAAAATTAGCGATTATAGTTATAACATAAGTAACCAGAACATGACCCCATGCTGTCGTTGTTAGATCTTCGTATATGACATGTGGAGATTTCATTTTAATCAGATTGTGAAGACATTTCATCCCCCGTTTGACGAAAATGGGACTTTTCAAAGTTATTTATGTCTTGAAATAATTTAGCTTTGTACGGATGTATACATAAAAAGAATCATTTGAAGTGAACAAAATATGCAAATATCCATCAAAAAGCAGCCAAAATGTAAATAACATATCATTTTTTTTTAAATGGTCAATTACGTCCACCAGTCGTGAAAATTATGCAAAAGTGTGGTTGGCGTGTATTTTTATTCGTTAATAATTTAAGCTGGCACGCTTCATGAACAATCTTTGGGGTGTTAACAGATTCGACGGTAATGTGAATGATGTGCTTTAACCGCGATAAGGCGACAATTATTAAACATAAAAGACAGTCTATATTTAGTGAATGGAAAAATGCAGCTCATGTTCGCATCGCATTAATAAAAAGGCGCTAAACATTAGTGTCTATAACGTCTCGTAGGCAACTATATTTGCAATTTTTATCTTGATACGGGATATATAATATAATCAAAGTTGTATGTTTTAAATTATTGACGAAGATGACACTTAAGACCAATCGACATTTTCAATTTATTAACACCTCTTTGTTTTATAGAGCTTACAGTGGGAAGTTAAGTATAATTTTCAGAGATACGTCTGCACAAATTGAGTTATTCGTGCATAATTGTACTGTCAGCCATCTTTGGTATTCACACAGTCGCCGTACACATCTTTCATCGTCTGTGGGTACATTATCACAGATAAAACATTATGGCAATTTCTGTCCAGGTCATCAGCTAATTATCATTCCGAGATAGCAAAGGTGGATAAACACTATCAATGCAAAGAAAGAAAGAAAGAAAGAAAGAAAGAAAGAAAGAAAGAAAGAGAAAGAAAGAAAGCAGACAAAGAAACTAAAGTTTTGTATCAGTCAACGTGCTGGTTATCATCCAGCATGACGCAAATTAATACACATAAAGGTTTACGGCCCTTTGATCACGATTTTCAAGAACTGAGTCATACCATACTCAATCGTGACACCAAAGAATGTAAGCTACAGAAGTGTTTCACTTAGTGCAGATCTTTCGAAGTCACGTGAGAGTATAAACTATATTGCTAGTCTGTTGATAACAATATTTCGTGATTCTATTTTGAAATTTACTGCAGATGTATAATAACAAGTTCTATTAGCTGCTAAAAATCTTTGAAGGCTCTACATTTAATTCATATAGTGTGATTTCAAATTAAAAACAGAAATAGTGGCAGTGGACAGTAGACATGGGTAGGGTAATCTATTTTCCTTCAGAAATATTCATTTCATACTGAACAGCTGTGGGATTACTTTAAGGTGAGAATTTATTTTTTGTCATTGTTGAGTGAATTGGATTTCTCGTGCCAGGTACGTCTCTATATTTTGAAACATCATTGTACGAAAGTAATCAAGAAACCTAACTCGTGACAAATACATGCGTAACTAAAGAAACGTGTTTCCTATTTGTCGGTGAAAAATAGTCTTACAAAACCGGACTAATGTTTTGTTCTTTATTAACGTGCCACAAAGCCTTATTGGATTTAATTATTTTTTTCAGGAACTGGCGGATATTTATAAATTCATGTACTTTACTGAGGCAGTGAAACATGAGTTGCTATTAATACGACAGAAGTGCCTTTTTTTTGAAGGTAAAGTGTGAAATGCCACTTCTAGTACTAGTAATTGCATATTTTGACGGTGGACCATTTCAAGACGATATACTTTCAGAAATATACTGCAAAACATGTTGTCATATTATGTGTCACAAAAATCTGGAAAAATGAGAAACAGGAAGAAAATAGCTCTTTTATTTCATTTTTTTTATTTTGAAATAATTTATATGATGCCATAGAGCAAATTAATATAGCTGCATGAGACCGTTAATTAGACTTGTTAGTGCTGTCAAAGTTGCCTTACTCTCAACTGTTTTTGAACGTCATACGCCTAACAGGTAATAGCCTTCCAAAAGCTGGACGGCGCCTCTGTATTTAATCATTGTTTGGTTTGGAAAGAAACAAATTTAAGAAAAGATAAAATAGTGTCAGCGGGTATGAGAAGTATGCCGGGTGATCTATTGGAAGCATAGATATTCTTTTCATGCTGAGTATGTGTGGAAATACTACAAAATGGGATATTTATTGTCTTGTCTTTGTTCAATCGGAACATTTCTCCATCTTTTCCATCGAGTTGAGAAAGAGACCGCGGATGTAATTCGTCGACATTGAGAACTATATCCTGAACTACTTTCGTTCACATGGTACAATATGGCGGTAGAAGGAAACAAAGTCACAATGGGGGTAATCTCGGTCTTTGCTGTTGTAACATATATGGTGCACTCCTCCAGAGGCGAATCACCAAACATCAAATTGATGTGCATTCCTACAACCACTTCCAAGGTAATTGGCCGAGCAATATACCGAATGTATTTAAATCTACTGGGCATGTGACTATTTAGTTCTGCACCTGTGTGTGAGTCACTTAGAACAATCAGGTATCTTTTTATATATATGCCGAATATAAAAATGGTTGAAATCCTTTCCTTAATTAATGTATCCCGCGTCTTGCCGCAAAGCAATAAACGACATGCGTACATTTTAATCGGAAAACCATTCCTTCAGTGCTGCTCTAAAATACTAGGTCTCTTTAAGAAAGGGTGCGTTCGATCAGGCAACCTCTATCACTTCAAGGGTGCGTTCGATTAGGCAACCTCTATCACTTCCATGATATGCTTAGAAAAAACTCCTAAAACAAACATCGAGCAAGTGTGTCGAATGAATTCTTCCTAATGATCCAAGAATAAGTTTTAATTAAAGAAGTTTTGGGGTTATCTATCATTATTTTCGTTACATATATTCATTTGAAAATCGAAATCCCAACGCTTGTAGAATGATGGTTCATCTTAGCTGGAAAAAGGGTCGTTGATCCAGTTTATTTTTGGCAAGCGATGACGACGAAAAGCGGCTTGATTATGTTGTCTGAATGGTAAACACAGCTGAATCGGTCACACAAATGGGGACATATTATGGTAAATAAAGCTGAACTGATTACACAAATGGGGACAAATTATGAGTAAAATAAAATGTTAATAATTTCACCACGGCATATTTTGCATGATCTCTATTCTTGCCATTCAAGTTTCTCTCCAGAGCGCATTTGTAACATGTGGTTATGTTCCACACTAGGGTTGTAACAGTTGTTATACTTACGCTACAGGTCTCACATTCAATACGTCTGGATCTTCTTCCGGTGTTCTTTTCTGGCTATAGAGCAATAAGCGAGGACATATATTTCAAAAATTTGTGTACATTATGTTGTTTAGCGGGAGTCATGGCAAACAAATATTCTGTGACGGGCTGCTTGTTGGTTTCACAACCTTAAAAGCGTTTACCGTTGCTTTTTTGTGATAAATTTTGTTTTCAAAAATTTAGATTGCGTTGGATCAATGTTAAGCAATATTTTGTAATGGTTAACTCCACAAAACTGAAGTCATGGTTTTGTACAAAGATTCAAGATGTAAATAATCACATTGAAATTTCGGTGAGACAGAGATACAAACAAGAGGCTGACAGACAAACAGCAACATGGAGATACATCAGTGTCAGTTAAATCTAAAATGGCTGCCATAGATATTAGTGCGTTTTTCATTACTCTGCCTTATCAGTCACGATGTACCTAGTTCTTTGGATTTAAGGGTTAATACTTTTAACTGTACCATAAATTTTCAAAAAATTATATTATTAACACTCAGTTATTTACATGATTTCGGTTGGATTTCTGGACAATTAATAAGAAGTATCACTGATAAATATGAATGAGAACGACCTCCTACATGATGAATCCCATATTTTGACCTTTTTAAGTATGTGAAATGCAAGAAGAACTGAAAATCGAGTTCCTGAACAATGCTACGCATATATATATATATATATATATATATATATATATATATATATATATATATATATATATATATATATACACTCGCTTATAAATCGAACCCGACTGCAGACTGCACAGACCCAGATCTACCGTCGCACAATCAGCACGAGATCTGGGTTCATGTAGTTTTGTTAGGACGAAACAGAAGAACAAACAACGTTTTATTTGCAGTTGGATGCTACTAATAAGGGTGTATAAACGGTATTTAAGAATTATCACATTTTAATTATAAAATACACTGTTTCACAGGAACGTTTACGACTTTATGTTAAAATCATAGTCTTCCAGCATTATATATATATATATATATATATATATATATATATGATGGGTATGAATTTTTTACTAAAATACATATGTTTTCAAGAGGGAGATCTTTTAATATTGGAAATGTATTCATTTAATTTGGCACTGTACATATATAAAGCTCACACGGTTTCAATTTCGTTCTAATTGTATTTAGTAGATTCTTAGGTTGTTTCGTATTATTAAGTGTCATTGAATGTATTACTTTTATACAATGAACAATCTCAAAAATGATTAACTATAACTCAGACTTCCTCTTCATGCAGTATGTCAACCATTTTCTCTTCAATGAATATTTTGAAATCTATGGTAATATTAAATGATATATCCTTAAAACAATACACACAAACACATACTTGTGAAATGAAAATTACCATACAATTCAGCAGTTATTCTAGTAATTCAGTTCTTTTAAACCACTCAGCAGATATATAACTACATAATGGCGTCAAAACCTTAGTCTATTAAACGTAATACTGATATTTGCATAGTCAGCCTTATTTCAGATCCATATAAATAGTCCCGCGTTTATTTGATAAAAAATATAATTCATATTTGTATCTAAGATACTAAGATACAAAGTCATTGGAATAAATAAATAACGACGTAAGTCATTCATACTCTTACTGTTCGAAGGTAAAAGTCGACGGGTCACAACAAGTAGATAAATGACGGACAATATCCTCTAACTCGAAATAAACTTTCTACAACAACTTAAATCCTACAGCTTAATTTTCAATATATTTGTGGTTTAGAAAACTTCTAATCAGACTTAAATCTTGCACTTAAATCCCACCCGATTCCAAATTGAATTGCGGAAAGAATCGCCCACTGTATCACAGCCGATATTTCAATTATCTCCGTGCCATCGTCAATTATTTTCCTCACCCGTCATTTCGTCTTCGACTTCTTCCGAAGTTTGCGGAGTGACGGAAGTGTCTGAAGTCATTATTACTGTCACAGAATTTCTTGTTCCATGCTTGAAGTGTATCAAAGCTGGGCTACGTTTGTCGTCCTCACTTTTAGTCCTTTCTATGGTGAGCCTCGTTTCCAACCTTACAGATCCGTTTCTGTCCTCTTCAAATACACTCGAGTCATTCGTATCCTGTCGGGACATGCCATTGTTTCCGTTACACATCCTTCTTATGGGGTCACCATGACCTTCATTTGAGGTATCCGTTGAAACGGTATCGATGGTTTCCGTACGTTGCAATTTTCTGTTATTATTTCCATTCGAATTCTTAAACATTGCGAAAGCGAAAGTTGGATCACAATCCAGCGACAATTGCTTGCCATTTTTAGACTTTCCCCTAAAAAAATCAGTGGAAGATCCCAGAAAGCTTAGTATTCTTCCTTTGTGTTGTTCCGTCTTTCCTTCTGGTTTCACTTTTTTATTTTCAAGAATGTCCATGGATTTACCTCGGCGAAGTCTCGGAGTGCCGAGAACTGACCAAAAGCTGCTAGACTTATTAGGGCCAAGGGCTCCAAATGCTAGACTAGCAAACGATCCCATTATGCCTTTCCCCGGCTGCAGTGGTTGGCGCGCTGTATAGAAGAAACATATGTATTTAATTTACAGGATCTATATAATAGTAATGTTAATAAATACAAATTCTGCGAGAAACCTCATTTAAAATTGTAATGAATTGTTTTCTTTTGAAAATACAATACAAAGTGGAAAAAATTGCTGCAATTTCAATGTGTAATTTGTGTAAATTCGTTGATAGGATGTACCATATTAATTAGCGATTTGTCATAAATTAAATATTGTAGTGGTAAATATTAGGACAATAAAAAATTACCTATATTAAAAGTAATGAAACAAAAAATATAAGAACAGGAGACCCTCTCTCTTTTGAGAGAATTAGGGTGATTATGAACAGTATTGTAAACAGAACTGTTCTCTACGAGAAGCAATATTCCTTTAATGTGTCGTACAGGGGCCAAGAAGGGCATTCATTGTCCCGTGGAATTCGCACAGACAATATTCATAACAGAGCGATTGCTTGTTGAATAAAGACCGAACGATGAATCGTCGATTTTCAGATATTATTTGCCAAATTGTTCGCATCATCCATAAAATCCTCCTTAATGATAACTGTTATTTGTCTTTCACTAATTACGTCTATCCAAATTTTGGACCTTTTCTCAAATTTCAGGCCTACAAATATGCGAATACACTAATAAAATTTACTTACTTATGGCTTGAAATATTTTCCAGTCATCTATGTTTTCGTCAAGGCAAAGTCTCTTTAAAGATTCAACTTGCTCCTGAAAAAACCCACATCATAATTACATTGTGATGAGTATAATCGTTCTCAGCCACCTCCTTCTCATCTGCTGTAACTACAACCCTATCACTACTGTCGCTACAGCTGCTGATAGAATTCATTAGCAAAACTCGGCTAACAACGTGCATGCCTGTTGTCAGCGTAATCTTTCTATAATTTTTTCTATCATATCTACAAAGAAGTTGGTATTTATAGAGGGATTCAAAAGGTTTCTAACATATACAGTTAGAAAAGATACATAAAAGTCCCACACTTGTGTGGATTAAATTTACCCTGTAATTATCCCGATCACTTTTGAGCATCTTGTTTTCGCTTTCCACTTTCTTTTTTTGTTGGAACAATAGCTTCAGCCGGAAATGTTCGTGATCTCGCACCGCCACAACGAGACCTGAATAATGAAAGAGAAAACAATAAGATGTATGTATGTATGTATGTATGTATGTATGTATGTATGTATGTATGTATGTATGTAACGCTCTAGTGGCCTAAGTGGTAAGAGCGTCCGCCTCGGATTAGGCAGGTTTTGGCAGTGCCGGATTACCAAATAGGCAGAGTAGGCACCGGCCTATGGGCCCTACGCCCTTTAGGGGCCCCGCGACAACGGATCAAAATAATATTGAATTGATTTGATCTTGACGTATTAGGAGACAATTTGCCGGGGGGGGGGGATGGGCGAGATTTCGACTGCCTAGGGGCTCCACAGGGTTTAATACATACATTCAGACACCACTATCTATTGGTTGCAGGTGTTTAATATGGCTGCTGGTTGTCAATTTAATTCACTGGCATTACACTTGCTCACTTGAAAATGAAATAAAATAGATACATAAACAAGACATATGTAGATACATAGGCAAGAGATAATAGATACTTAGAAAAGAGACAAATATTTGAACATAGTTAATAAATAAATACATAAATCAGATATAAATAGCTACATAGACAGGAGATTAATAAATGCACAAACATGAGATAAAACAGATACATAGACAAGCGATAAATAGTATAAATACAATACAACTAGTCTATTCAAATAAAGCGACTTCCACTTGGACACACCACAGTAGGCGACCAG
>JAECUM010025102.1:0-37500 GCA_016617855.1 Megalonaias nervosa | reverse complement strand
ATAATGTTTCCGTTTAGAATTCCAGAATAAATTTCCACTGAATTTCTTTGTCTCATAACTTTTTATAAAAAAAGTACACTTGTTTAGTCTTCTAGAGAATAAATTATTAAATTCCCAAAAAATAGACGAACTTCAAAACAATTTGGCAACAACAATAGAAACACCTTGTTCCCTCAAGGTGTAAGAATACAACTGAATAATTTTAATACGAATTGATTGTTTTAAACCTCGATTTTAGATCACATGGTAACTCACGTGATGGACTTACGTGACACTAATTTGAACATCGCAATAAAAGCGCATAACAGGTAGGCACATTCACTATGGAAGAACTTAGCGAATCTTATTATAAAATTCAATAAAAAAAAGTTGTGTACAAATTAGAACTATCACGCAATCAGAAAAATGACCTTGGTAATAGCCACTCGTTTTATCTTGATGTTTACGAAATCTATGAACCAGAGTTAGCTAAAAATAGTGCTGAAGAAATATTATAATCTCATCGGGTCAAGCCAATTTCCCGAAAAGAGATTCAAATCAATGACAATTATCATTACAATAAAATCTAATGAAACAAAATTAAAATAAAAAAGAATTTAAAACTAACACACAAGCAACTTAATTATATATTCGTAACAATATAGATGAGTGTGTGTGTGTGTGTGTGTGTGTGTATAACCATTATTTTCTTTGGGACTGAAGATATACTTAGATGGCTATATTAATACTGTCATGCCTAAAAGAAATGCTTATATATATATATATATATAATTAATAATAGGCAAAGACTTTCCCTTTGTGGGGAGCAATTTTGCATTTAATATTACTAAATACGTCATGGAGAACAGACAGTGCCGGATTAAACCCTGTGGAGGCCCTTAGGCAGTCGAAATCTCGTGGGCCCCCCTCGGAAATTATCTCCTAATACGTCAAAATCAAATCAATTCAATATTATTTTGATCCGTTGTCGCTGGGCCCCTAAAAGGCGTGGGGCCCATAGGCCGGTGCGTACTGTGCCTATTGTGTAATCAGGCACTGAGAGGAGAGTAGAAAAGCAATGGTGTTTTTAAATCGCATTAATTTTCAGGCGGTGGCGTAAGACTTCATGCGAAAGGTTTCTGACTCCATACAACCTGCAAAAAGGCACAGTCTCTCGGGGCAAGACTGAATGTACTGCTCAGTCATTATTTCGATTCCGTAACTTTGTTTAAGTGCCATCAATGACACCGATATCACAGGCAGCTAACGCAGACGGAGTTAAACAGCACAATATGTAACCATTCATCTTACTAGTTGACATCTGACTACTCCCTATCGTTATGTAACGAAACAACACACTCTACTCATAATTTTAACAGACTTATGATAACTGTAGTGTGTGTTACTATTCTGGAACCGTTTTGAAAACAGTTTTTGGAAAATAGGTATATGTCACCCGCTTCTCAAAGCGAGTGTAAAGGCAAAGGTATACCAAGGTCATTCCGTCAAGTAGAAGTAATATCTCATAGCGGTTGTAGAGGTAAAGGTACACCAACAACAACAAGTCAAGTAGAAGTAAATATCTAATAGCGAGTGTAGAGATAAAGGTACACCGACGACGCTTAGTCAAGTAGATGTAAATATCTCATAGCGAGCGTGGAGGTAAAAGTACACTGACGACACTCGGTCAAGTAGAAGTAAATATCTCATAGCCAGTGTGGAGGTAAAGGCACACCGACGACACCCAGTCAAGTAGAAGCAAATATCTCCATGTAGGCAGCCTTACCTCCAGTTTCCTCTCCAGAAGCTCCTTGCCGACGCAGACGACTTTCAACACAATCTGCAGAGATAAAGGCGCCAAAAGTCAGAGAAATTAGAACGATGCACACAATACAACTGGGACATCGACCGTTGAATAATTATGAAATTTAAAAAAAAGAAACAAACAAACAAACAAAAAACATTTATACGCTTATAGTTCTACTAAGTGTCAATTTAAAAGCATAAATTTTCACTTGTAAAAAATTGCTCTCATAATATCGACATCCATGGGTGAATTATGGAAAACGGAATTTGAAGAAACGCTGAATTATGATGACCTAATTTTCAGTATTTTCTTTGCACACGTGAGTATGAATAAGCTGAACACGTCTAATATTTTTTAATACTGTGAAAAATAAACTTGAAGCTCAAGCTGAAAGATAGAAAACTTTGCCACTCTGTAATTTTTAATGAGAATAAAGGTAGAACATTAAAAACTTTATGATATTCTGAACTTTTATTCCTCTACTTGCTTGCTAATTTTACGAACGCAGAATTAATGCCCCTAATATCACATTCTAATCTGTAGCATTGAGTATAATCTTCGCAAAAACGTTCAGGAATTCGGTCAGGTATATTTTTTTAAATAAAAGTGACCTCTACTTTTCCATATGAGAAAAAGAGTGCCCCTAGCCCCTACCCGTGATATTTTCTAGTCAACAGTCAGCGACGTATGTCAAATTGTATTATGAAATTTCAGCAATTTATGTGTGATTTTTCAGATTTCTTACATATGCATTCACTGATGATATTATTTTTGTTCACTTATGATATTATTGTAACTATATTATTGTAGTTCACTTATGATATTTTTGTATTTCACGTTAACCAGAAATTAAAACTTATTTATGCAAACCCCAATTTGCTGAGAAAATAAGCATCATACATATGAGTGTGAATTTAACAAAGGATGCAAACATGAGTCATTGTTCAAAATACTGGTTATGCTATGTGTTTAAAAATAGCCACCGTCAATTGATCTTTACCACCTTCATCCCCGGGATTTAGTTCTAAGGGTACAGGTTTAGGGGGTACAACGAAACAAGTGAAGTTATGAGGCGCCGTAGGGGGACAAAAGTTGGTCCAGTCAGAACGTTGCCGTTGAAATTTTCATGTCATATGTCCAGAATTCCAATTTTACGTGTTGTATCAAAAATGCTTGTCCTTAAAGTTCCATTTTCTAGGTCGAGATTTTAGATTGTATCTGTTGAATTAAACAGTAGTGGTTGAAAGTTATATTTTCAATGTCGAGGTTTTAGATTGTGTCGTTCGAATTACACGGCGGTGGTTGAAATTTCTATGTCATACGTCGAGAATTAATAATTTACGTGTTTGTTCAAAGAGTTTAAGTTGAAAGTCCCATTTCATATGTTGAGAATTTAGATTTAAACCGTTGAATTACACAGCGCTGGTTGAAAATTCGATGTCCAATATCGAGTTTTTAGATTGTATCTTCTGAATTACACGGCGGTTGTTGAAATGTTAATGTCATATGACGAGAGTTTCAATTTAACACGCTGAATCACATTAATTGTGCTGAAAGTTCCATTTAGTATGTTGAGTTTTTAAATTGTATCTGTTGAATTACACAGCGGTGATTGGACATTTTATTGTGATTGTCAGAATTGTTATTTTTGTATGGTGAAATGATGTGTTGGTGTTAAAAGTAACATTACACAATGTCCACTTTAACAATTCAAAATAATATCGAGTATTAAGATACATCATTCGTGTATTCAATTATGAGGCGCCATTACATTTCATGCATTTACAGTTTGAATCACAGGTTGAGAATTACTATGAATTTCCTCGCTAGAGGTCGCTGTCGTGAACGGACCGCGTTTTTTTTAAACAAAGAGGCTGCTTCTCGTTGCTGTGAAATTCAACAGATGAAATCTAAATAATCGCAAACAGTTGCATTCAACGTGTGAATTAGGTATTCTCGACATATGATTTTGAAATTTCAACCACCGCTGTGTAATTCAAAATATACACTGCAAAACGTCGACATAGGAAATAGAACTTTAAACCACCACTGTATAATTCAACATATAAAATCTAAAATCTCGATCTTGAAAATGGAACTTTAAGGACTTGCAATTTGATCCAGCACGCGATTCTGGATTTCTCGACATACGACATCAAAATGTCAACTGCAACTTTCTCACTGGACCATCTTTTGTCAGCTACTACGCCTCATATGAAGTAGTCTTTAAATTTCTCGTTAGGCAATACACGAAAAGGTGAATTGTTGCCGATTACAAAGAAATTTAGCTGGGCGATTTTGAATTTTGTAATCGGACCAAACGATTCACAATAGACTTGGAATAAACTAATCAGTATATCAAAATTAGAGTTCCGCCGTTATTCTTTTACAGTACTAAAAGTATAGCAGAAGGAATTTGAAAGCAGTTTGAATGCTTTCTTTCGAATGATGAGAAATTTAGTACGCACAAGTCAACATAGAGCAATATTGCAACAGTACATGTCAAGATGGTACAGTATATATATATAGTGAATATCAATATTTTCACACCTCCAGGCTGCTGTCGGGATAAAAGAAAGAGGCGTCTTATTTCAGTGGAACTTCTTTTTATTACCGGAATGACATAGGACTTGCCAAAATGCCATACTTTGAATTTGTTTGCGTTTTCTGCTAGGTGCTATAATGTAATGGAAGAAATGAATCAAGTTTAAAGTTTGCCAAGAGCTTTCTATTCTAAATTGTAAGCAAATCGTAAATGTCGTTTATATATACCAGTGGGAAGATAAAAATGAATCATGTTTCATGCATTTTAACAACTTTGAAAGTTTAGTTACAATTTTCTTAGACAGATCTTCCATAAATTAGAATAAATTCCATAAACAAGTCGGTCAAAGTAATTGAAAGTTTCATTTATATCTCTAAACTGAATGGGATTGTAAAGTTAATTCTACAAAACCAGAAATTACTTGCCGTCTCATTATCAGTAAAATGTCTCGAGTATTTAAATATCTGAGGATGCTTGTAAATGAAATCACACACACCCCTCTCTCTCTCTCTCTCTCTCTCTCTCTCTTGTCATCGTCGCAAGCTACAGCTGTGTCATTCTACGATGTTTATGGCCCTGTGAATGATGGTAAAATTTACAGACAAAGTGACCAACGGAGAAAAGAAAGAGAGGAACGAAGGATATAAATCATCTTATGGTCGGTAGTAATGTTATTTAAAGCATAATAATGACTTCAGTCAACTTAAGATAAATTTAAATTTCTTAATTACATCTTGTTAGTTCATGATTTCGCTTTTCCCACTCGTTTCAATATACTCGCCGTTGACTGAATGGTTGCGCGGGTGTGTGTGTGTGTGTGTGTGTAAGGATGGACGGAACGATGGATAAGGTCTAACAGCACATCAGTACAATCCTGTATATATATCATCAAAAAGATAACACAATAAAGGCAACAACAAAAAAATCCTTGTGTCTTTAAAAATAATCCAAGACCTTTTCAACTGGAACATTATCATCGGACGCATCCCAGAGTAAAACGAAATCAGATATTCTTAAATTATTAGCTGCAAAGGAATGAGTAGGGGTGTGGATGGGGAGACGTAAGGTCAGCGAAAGAAGGAGACAGACCGATTGAGTAGTTCCAAATTTTGGATCAAGTATCACACGGCAACATATTTCTTTATGTAAAGACAGTTATGATTCCTGTCACTGTCTAAACAACTATATAAGAAATGAGTTATTCTTCGTGTCCTTGTCTAGGCAATTTTAATTTCCTGTGATTACTTCCGTATCAGACTGCTGTGACTGCAAATCTCTCATTTCCATCTAGCGTTGTCTTTGAACCTAATTTTACTGGCAAGAATAACAGAATATCACACACACACACACACACACACACACACACATATATATATATATATATATATATATATATATATATATATATATATATATATATATATATATATATATATATACGTATCACGTAATCACAATCTATATTATGTAGTGCAGATTATAAGAAGTCTTCGAAAAATATAAGAGAAAAATTAAAAATTGCATAAAAATGATATACAGTAGTAAAAGCATAAAGTTTACATGTGGTCCTTGAAGATAAAATGCAAAGATCTTAAAAACGTAAATATATGAGGGTTACAAATTGATAAACTATTAAGTAAGATCAACGCTTCCAAATAAAGAAAATATTTTTTTTTTTACAGGATACAGGGTTTCTAATGGCAAAGTCTGTAAAATGTATTTAAAATCAAAAACTAAACGGAAAGGTTTTATAACTATGGGATATTTTTATTTCAAATGTAAGCCGCATTTTTTTTTAGCATGTATAAGCTTTTGCAAGCCTAATATCATCAACACAAAACAACCAGCCTGAGGAAGCTGACATCATAAAATGTCAGTCTCGCACATTGAAAGTCGATATACGTGACAAGAATGTGCTCCGTTGCCAGTCGAGACTGGTACACTAATGCTCCGTCAAGATACACCCTTCCAGTCGTATGCATGGGTCAGCTCACAATACCACCTCAATAACGCAGTTTATTCTATTTTTAATGATACCACTCTCCCACAGTGGATTACATTTCGAAGCATGTTTGAGTAGTATTCATTCGACATATTTTCACAGCATCGATTGCTATAGTACTTGAAGTCCACGTATGAATTAATCCGTTTAGAAACAGGTGACTGGATGGCATCTTTAGCTGCTTTTTCTGATTAGCCATACCCTTAGCACCAAGGTGATGACTGGGCAGCCAGAAGTACAATATGATTTTTCCAGACTGTATAAGTAGATCACGATTCTGTAAGACTTGTGATATTAAGGGATTATGCAATTTGAGATTGTGAAGGTTTTCGGTGTGGAGGAATAGATAATGAAAATATTTTGGGGAGTGATTTCAGTATAGTACCATGCTTTAAGCATTGCTGTTACGTCTGCGGTAAAGATGCTGTATTGTTGTGTGCGCAATAGCAGCTGCAACCTTGTCTCCATCATTGGAACCGCCTGTAAATAGGAACACGCTGTTTTTTTGTTTTTTTAATGAATCAACCTTGCCCCCATCTTTCGAACTGTCTGTCAATAGAAACACATGGTATCGATAGTAGGCTCTAGTTTCAATGAATCAACCTTGTCTCCGTCTTCGCTTGCCAAGGTTTCGATAACCCTATCTACACCTTGGCGGATCGAACAGCTATATTGGTGCTTTGTCCTAGCGACATCTATTGGATTTCATGTGTTGCCTCCGTTAGTATGTAATGCCAACTAACCAAGAGTAGCTATGCGCAAGCAAAGAGGGGATAAATCTAATATGCTTTTGACAATAAACATTAGGCTCTTTTTGCACCATACCCTGTGTTAAAGTGATGCCGTCTTGCATGGAATTATTCGAGTATATGTTAAGTAAAAACCCCAAATCTTGCGTATCTGATATTATTTTAATTTTAGAGCGCGTTTTAAGGCGAACAAGGGCACTACAAAGTATTTAGATTGCATTTACCCTCTTATTCGGCCAAATATGCTCTCTACACACACACTTCTAGAAAGAGCAACAATTTTACTATTTTTTTTTTTTTAAATTTTTTTTTCAATTTTAGCTGGTGAGTTTTGAATTGAGTGGGTCAGACATGTAAACCAAACCGGAACATTCACTGCCAGCATGACGGAAGTGGTAACGGTACTTAGTGACGTCATTCTCAAGGCGCGAAAATGTTACATTGCAAATTCATATCAACTTTTGACTAAAATCGGCACACCATATGGCAGATTTATAACTTTTTAAACACTAGATACTCAATTTTAATAGGACTGACCACCAGCTTACGAACTGAACTGCTACTTTGGCAATTTTCAGCGCCAACATACATTGTTATAATACGACTTAACCTTTCGCCATCTTGCTGAAGTGTGGTTAAGTATAGTCTCAATTTTTAATTTGCGGCTCAGTTTTTAGAAGATATGTTGGTGAAATTGAAACAATGCATAGTAACGCACATTTTGCATTTTTGATTCACCCGAATTGTCCTAATATTTTGGAGTAAATCAAAGCGATGTGAATCCTAATGTACAATCAGCGGCCATTTACCGTACGTAAAAAAAATTTGAATACATGTTTTAAATGTCTATTTTTATTTACTCTTACAAATTCATAAATACCTTAACATTTATTTAGTTTAGGATATTATAAAAAATGTTTCCACTTTTTACATTTTTGCAAATTCCCGATTGTTTAGGAAAAAAGCTGTTGATCTCCAAAGGTCGAAGATTTTGACGGACAGTTATTTTTAGATTTCAAGTTTTGAACAGCTCCAGGCGTAATATCTTAGGGTTTATGAGGGGAAAAAAAACCCACAAGTATCTAATAATGAGACCATAATAAATCCAAAGAAGTTAATGTTACAGCTTGAAAACGTGTTTTTCCAAATAACTTGCGCATAGCTACCAATAGTGTGATGCGTTGCACATCGGCCTAAAAAGAATAATTTGTAAGTTTAACATCGAAAGTATGACTGTGTTCCAGATGGAAGCCATTACAGGTCTATTTGAGTGAAAGGTATTTGTGCAAACACGGACTGGTATTGGAAAAGTGCTTATTTATCAGTCCATTCAAGTTGTGTACTCCCCTTGTCTCGATAACGTAGGAACGGTGTTCAAATTTGAACAACTTAATTTTGATTGGATGCGGTGGCTTGCCGCCGCATCCAATAAAATTCACAGACCCGAAGCACAGAAATATCTGCTCGATATGCCAGTGTGTAGATAGGGTTATCGGAACCTTGGCTAGAGAAGATGCCTTGTCTCCCTCTTTCGTACGTCTGTAAATAGGAACACGTGGCTTCAATATAGTAGGTTCTTTTTCAAATAAATTTTACTCTGAAAATGACAGGAGTGGTAGTAGACTTCTGAAATGGCACAGATCAAATATTATTGAGATGGGGATAATAACCGCCATTTTGATTCTATCAGAATTATGCAATATTGGCAATGCTACCTTTGGCAGCTTATAGATGAGGGCAAATTCGTATGCCAAGAGAATTTTTGGTAATGGTGTATCTTACGGAATTGGCAGAAATGCATACAGTGCTTGATTTCGACTAGTTTCAGCCTATCTCTAAACTCTCTTTAAGCATATCTGTAGTTGACGTTCAATAGTAGGCGGGAGTTGATGTTCAATAGTTGGCAGCAGTTGACGTTCAATGGTAGGCAGTAGTTGACGTTCAATAGTAGGCAGTAGTTGACGTTTAATAGTAGGCAGTAGTTGACGTTTAATAGTATGCATACCTTAGAACCTATTGCAGATCAAAATGTCGTTGTCGTATGAAAAAAAGCATTCAGTTCCTGGATTTAGCATTTGACTTTGTTGTTAATTTTTATGTTCAAAAGATGATTGATAATAATGCTGCCCTAAAGTATACCCATCACCTGAGGATAGCTTTTGAAACATTCGTACATACCTCAACTCTGAAATTTTTGTTTCACAAAATTGAATACAAAAGTAGGTAGGCCAGGGATCAATACGTTGCTCCTTTTGAAGTACTTAAATTTGGTGTCTCCAAGTCAAAGAAAATGTCTCAAATTTAACTGGATGGTCAATTGTTGCTTTCTGGCGTCTGAGTCCACATACTAAATCTGATTAGTATGTTGGCTTCAAGATACCAGAAGAGTCTGTTATAACTGGAAGGGATGATATTGACTTTTCCAGGATATTACGTACTTGTATCATTGTTGCTTCTAGCCATGATAACGGGAGCAGTAGCGTACTAACGGGGGGAGGGGAGGGGGAGGGGCGGACGGGACGATTGCCCCGGGAGCCAGAGGTCTTGGGGCGCTAAAACCCCTTTGGGCCTTCATCGTCACCCTGGGTACCATTTATTTTTGCTGGATTATATAATATTTATTAAGGTTTTTGCTTGTCCTATTGGCGTTGAAATGTCAAAGACCTTTTCTGGGGTTGACTGATGGCACCCTTATTAGCATTACCAAACCATTTAGGGCCTGTTGATGTTTTTGGCATTGCATCCCAGGAACATACTGGAATGTGTAAGTAAATAAGTTTTCAAAATGATCAGTTGTCAAATTCGATTCTTAGAGAGGCTGACAAGTTTCCCAGTATGTTTTATTCAGTTTCCATAACAGGCCTAGCCCGTGATGTTTGGGTATATAAGTTAATAAATATATTGGAAGGTGATCATCACTACAGACGGCTTCACGAACATCCTAAGAAAAGTATGGTAAAAGAGATGGACCGTAGATGATCATATCTAACGATGAGAAGGTTCATGCGGCAGGATACACGATTTATAATTAAACGAGCATATATTGTTTTGCAACAAAGCCATCTATTTTGTTTCCTCTCTCGCTCTCATCTTTGCAACTACATAGTGTATGGTCCACGATAACGTCGCCAGGTAGAATACGTTGATCAAGATCAGAGAATGACTACAATATTCTCACATCCTCCATTTGTTTGTACACCAACCCCTACCGATTTTAAAAATTAAAAGCATCAGTGATATTTTTAAAAAAATGCACAAAACCTAGACATTTCACTCATCTATTTATAATTTCTAACCTGACTGTCGCCAGGAGGTCGTCAATACTGTTACATTATTCGCGTTTCAAACTAAACGGAAACTCAATGTAAACAAGCAGACAGATTGCTCGCTGTCCTTTTTTAGTTTCTGGAATAGTCTATCTCAGCAAAATTTGTGTCGTCTGCGTTCAGTATTTTAAATCTCAAGTTTCAATATTTCTAAAACAAATTGAACAAAATGGTGCTTGAAAACACAGACCCGCCCATGCAAATATGGCCACCGTATTACTAAAGAACACTCCCGTTTGATTCGAAACACCAATAAGTGGACAATGTTTGGGACTCCATGGCGACAACCAGGTTAGAAATTATAAATTGATGAAATTAATGACTATGTTTTGCGCATTTGTTATAATCTAGATGCCGTATGTTTTTGAAATCGGGGGACGGCGACAAACATCCAGGAAAGTATGCGAATACAATAGAGTTCTGCGATGAAGATATATTGAGCAAAAGTTTGAGAGTATTATTTATGGACACATTAAGTATGTACAGCTGTACAGCTGTACTGAGCTTAATCGGGCAGAAAGGAGGTATATTATTTATAGTGACAGGCATTCTTGTCAGTATTTCTAGAAAAGCTGTTGCATGCCCTTTAATGTTTATTTTAAATTTGCCTTTGACTTAAAAAAAAAAAAAACGCCTCATGAAGAAATACATCTGTTAGGTCATGCTATTAAGTAGAAGACTTTAAACCTATGAAATTCCAATACATTATCGTGAAAGAAATCGCTATAAAAGTGGTGAAATAAGGCTCCTATTGCAGTTTTCCCTGGTGCGGTATCTGTGGGATCTCTAGTTTCCATAATTTCCAAACCTCCCAACTTGTTGTAAACCTACATAGTATCACAAGATTCTTTCGTAAATCAAGTAGACTGTTTAATTCGTTCTATATTCGGTTTGCAGTGTGCATTTCCACTGTCTCCAGCAGTCTGCTGCTCTTTTTGTGTGCCGGATCTAATAGGTTTCTTGCTATCACCATTTAAGCATAAATGAATACTTGCAGGCTCATCTCAGTTGCATAAATAAGAGACTAAAAACGTGGACATCATCGTGATTTTAAGTCCTACTAATCTCCCAGCGAGGTATAAATTCAGATGAACTAAAATTATTAGCAACAAATGGGGCATGCGCCTAAGGACAGAGAGACGAACAAAGAAAGGGTCATACAGATTTAATAGAAAATTAGAATGAAAAACAAAGAGTCAGGCAGACCCATCCTTATACCGACAGCTAATGGACTCATTTTTCGGATTAAATATCATACGTTATTATATTTCCCGATATGAAATCAATTATTGTCAGTGCCACTGTCTGGGAAATGATGTTTCTATGATTACTTTGATATTTGTTTTGCTGAAAATACCTAATTTCCATTTAGTACTGTCTGTAAACCTTGGCCTCACGCCGTCAGAATCAGTCTGATGTTTTCATTCCGTCACTTCTACTTCTTCTTGTCCTTATTCGCTTAAAACTAATATATTTTTTTTTAAATCTAAAAATATCTTTATTCATTACATGGGCGCCCGCGGGGGTGGGGGTGGGGTAGGGTGAGGGCGCAAGGATCTACTGTGCAGAATATAAATATATCCCTTTTATTCCCCCCTCCCCCATTATGGTATCTGAAAGTCACGATAGTAAGAGCCACACAATGGGTGAAATAATTATTATTATTATTATTATTATTATTATTACTATACTTTAATGACTCTTGATAGGCTTTTGATCCAAATGGTCATCTCACGGAGGGTCGAGAAGTATTGAAATCCCATTACAAATCGTTTGAGATCTGCTGTATATATGAGGTAAAACAAATACGGTGTCATCGTCTTTAAACCACCAACCTAAGATCTGCGAGTATGGCACGGGGCTAGCGGCACATTGTGGAGCAACGTTCTCTTATGTTTCTCGTGGCACATGAAAATTAGCATTCGTCATGGACTCGCCTAGGCCCTGAGCAGGGTTAGGAAACAAAGAGGGAAACGGGATGTGTGTGTGTGTGTGTGTGTGTGTGTGTGTGTGTGTGTGATTTGGATTTTTTTTAACGTAGCTTTAACAATTTTTCAGTCATATCGCTACGATGTCTGCAGTGTGACAGTTTATACTGATGTCTCGCACTGGGGCATCATGCCGCAGATATGTAGCATGATGTCGCACCCAGTCACATTATCCTGACACCAGGCCGACCAGTCCCAAAACTAACCCCTTAATGCCGAGCGCTAAGCAAGGCAGCTGCTAGTACCATTTTTATAAGTCTTTGGTATGACTCGGCCGGGGTTCGAATCCGCCACCTTCCACATCCAAAGCGGACCCTCTAACCACTAGGCCACTGGAGCTGTCAGGGATATGTGTAAACTTTAGTTTAAAATAGTGTGTTTCTATAGGTATACTTATAACGAATGAAAGGCCATGATCTTTGTCAGTGGTTGATACTTGGTAAGAATGATGTAACAAATCTTTTTGTGAGTATGGTGAATTACACTTCCAGAGACAGCGAGAAGGGAGTGGTTTGTACATAAAGCGTGCAAAGAGCATTCTTTCAAAGTCTAAGCTGTCTTGTTGCAACATAAGGTTCAGAATTGTTTAGTGTATGCAGAGAAAATAGTTAGAAGACAGCTTGCTCTCGTATCACAAGTTACAATAATGGAGTTTAAAAATCAATTTAGACATTGATATCCTAGTAGTATACTTTGTGAACCTGTATTTACAGCAAGAAATTATAAGGTTTAGAAAGTATATCTTTATTCAATAACACAGACAACAAGGCATTCGAGGAGATTAACGACTTGTTTCGTCGAGGGGATTTTTCGGCCCAGAGTCTCGTACAGTCGTAGTGGCTGTTCTTATACAGCGCCCCACACTTGCGCTGGATGGAGACCCGTGACTGCCTTCACCCGAGGTTCGTGTTATCTTTGTATACAAGGAGAAGAAAGAGCCTCCGCTTGATTGGCCAAAGAAGGAGCTACGCGAGCGTAGTACAGATTGTCTCTGTATTCTCCTAGTCACAGTCTCTATTGGATAGTCAGACTTTCGTGCTAACTGCTGCCTGCTCATTGTGTTTCTGGGTCAGTACGAAACTGCTCGTTAGAAGCGCTGACAAACAGCCAATCCTGAACTGAGGAAGTTTGCCGACTCTTGCCAATGTTTATGTTGACGTAAAGCCTTGTGACATGTGTTGGGACGACGCAAAGGCCTGTCTACGCAAGTGGCGTCTACTTTGCATTGCTATCAACATTCATGTCAATGTAGCCTGCAGATTTGATCCTAAATGACGCAATGGTCACATCAGTGTAAGAAGCACCTTTCCACTTATGCTGCATAACAGCCACAATCTGGTTATGAGTTAAACCTTTAAGCAGCTTTACCCTAACAACCCTTATCATTTAGCGCCTCCACCACCAGAGACCAGCGACAAGCTCAGAGACAAATTGCCTCGCCCTAGAAACGCCGAAGTGACGATTATTCCTGTCGACTCAGCCAACGATATCGTGAAAAATCTCTAACAAGAGCAAGCGGACATAAGAGTGATCTGAATTACCGTAGAGAAGCCAGGGGATCTTATCCAAGACCTGTATCAGTCTGACACTATCGAGTCCGGCAGATTGGTATGTCGCAATGTTATTGTGTATGGCTCTTCCGTTCAGGTAACGCTATAACAAGGCTAACTAGGGGTAGCTCGGCCAAGACAAGAAAGCGGCTCTGGCATATAGCAATGGCCGCCTGAGCACAGAGCTTGACACAGGCCTCCACCTAGACATTCTCCAGCTACAGCGAGAACTCTCAGAGAGCTATCAGCCGTTCTAGAACCTCATACGTAAAGGGATGCGCATCCTGCTACATAAGCCTGTTGATTTGCGCACTGATTGTGTCTGTCGGAGCAGGAGTCCCGTTTTTCATGCAACCGAAATTTGCTTATGCAAGAGGCAAGAGGTGGGGCGCCTCCGTACCAACGCCAATACCCATTTGCTCAAATGCCTGCTAGGACAGGAGGAAATGGGTGTGGTTGTAGACCCGCGCACGTCTGCCCTAGAGCACCAGCATCAAATAACCATGGATGATGAATGAGAAGAAAAGGATGCTGCAAGATTGATAGAAGCAGACACCGCAGAAAGTGAACTGCAAAGGAAATGGACGACTGCCTGGTAGTGTTACAAGACTTTCCGAGTCCTAAGAATATGCAGAGATACCACCATCATGGGCCTGTCCACTTCTAGTCGTTCCCGGGACAGGTAGCAGCAGATATTATTATTATTATTATTATTATTATTATTATTATTATTATTATTATTAACAGGAAGAATTCTTGTTTATTTACTTGAATATTCATCGAAATTTCATTGCCTAACATGGTGGCGGGCTTAAAGGTATCCAAATCATGATTATATGTCAGAAATACGATATCTTACTCTGTATAAACGTCGGAGACTCCAGCTCCGTATAGTAACTTAACTACATAGTTTGCAGCAGCAAAACAACAGTTTTATCATAAATAAATTATGGTTGGCAAATGAAGGGGTATTACGGTACTAAACGAGATTCGGTTCCGAATAGAATGCAACAAGGCACAAAATAGTGCAGTCCCATAATTGTATTACTCGATGGATCTAACACCTTATAAACAGTCTGATGTTTCAGATATTAATGATGGCGTTAGGTTCTCTATGATTTCACTGAAGCGTAAATACCTGTCTGTAATATTTAAACATCGATGTCGGGGGTCACATATCAAAAACAAAAATGGCGTCCATAGGGGCTTGACACGATCGACATAAGTTCGAAACACATGCAACCTGAAACTCCATTTTTAATATATGTGTCACGAGGGTTCTATGAAAACAACCACAAAATATAGAAAAACACATTTGGGATTAAATAAGGTAATATGTGCATGCAAGTTCCCAATAAAAGGTACTAAATTAGAATGCCAAACGTTGGAAACCAAAGTGCGTTTATAGGGATAGATATGGTAATAGCTTCTACTCATTGACAGATATTTCTTAGAGACATAACAAATATGGGATTAGTCAGCTTGTACGTTAGTATAACATGGACAACTGGAAGATTGGCTTTATAAATGTACTTTGTACCCTGACGAAGATCCTGCCTAGATCTAAACGCTGAGTTGCAATTAATATTCCCGATGTTGCCGATTTCTTGTTGGGCCAACCTTGGCGGAAGGTCAACATAACAACTTCCACGGAAAGTTTGGGCCGTTTGCATGTCTGTCCATACGTCCCTGCGTTGATACAATAAAATATCCTCGATGTTAAACATTTTTACATTCCTTTTGTTTCAGTACCATCTGATCTCACCTTGATCGAATTTAGAATGTAGATCTACGACGGGCTCGACCTGCAGGACATGGTTAGCGTCTTGCTGTGCTTGTGTTTGTATTTGTGTTCCTTGCCTAGCCCTTGAGACATAGAATTTATCGTGTATAACAATATGCATTTGTAAAAAAAACTTTGGTACATAAATTCCTTCTTTATCGCTCTTATACCAAGAAAGTATAAATGAGTGAAATATTTCACACTTTAATCTTATTTACGATCATATTCTGAATGTCAAGGTCTAAACCGTTTGTTTATTATACCATTTATTTTGGCCATATGACCTCCAATGAGAACAGCAGATTGTATGCCTTGTAAATACTTAAAACCGATAGGTATACCTAATTAGAAATTTGTAAAATGTATATAATCAACTGCCATTAGAACCAGCGATTGATTTTATTTTTTAGTTTCAGAAACGTCACCAAAATTTGCCAGATCCAAAAGATTCAAATTCAGTTTTCAACTGACCCCTTAAACATGTAGATGTAAAGTTGAGGTTACTCCCCTGTAACATCCAGGGCCAGCCCAAGGAATGTTTGGCTTTCCAGGCGAACCATGACTTTAACGCCACCCCATAGAGAAAAATATCATTTCTGTATAATTTTGACGCTTCTTAAAGCCTGGCGCCGTTATACAACGCCTATATGATCGTGCCAGCTCTGGTAACGTAAAGTTACTTTTATGGTTAGAATAGATGATCACTACGATGTGAAGACAGCTTTGCTTAAAAAAATTAAGTGTTGATTTGCTTGTTCTAGTGGCAGCTGATTGAATATTTTTACCTATTTGTATTTACAATAATTTAATCTAGGTATTCCTCTCAGTTTTGATTTAATTACAGCATACAGTTCTTGCTGTGCTCATTTTAAGTCATGTGACCCAAAAAGGTGGCATAATAAGACAGAAGAGCTCATGTGATGGGCCTTCGTCCGTCTTCCGTTTGCAGTTGTTTGTTAGCTCACCCGTACGTAGTAGAAGTAAGTTAATGTACTACCCCGGCATAGGCGTCGGCGTCAGAGGGAGGGAGTGGGGATATGGGAGTTGTTTTAACGGCACTTTTAACACATTATTGGCTATATCATACTGAGGAAATGGAAAATATGAGTCTTTTTTAAGGAAACTCCCTGGCAGTCGTACCAAACTGGCCTGGGTGAGTATCGAACCCACGATACGAGTCCGACGCTCTACCGACTAAGATACGCAGCTTCCCTGAACGGATGGTCATATTGACATTGGGCTTTTGCTGAAAGATTTTCTATGGATGGTCATAAGGGAGAAGTAAATAGTACCGGGCAAGTCCACATGCACACATGCACCGTGTTTAATGCTAATTCATACGCTGCAATACATTGCAATGCAATCATCAACGTGTATAGATGTTTATGCTCATAAGAGGATAGCGAGATTGTGTAAATACAATATTTTCATGACAAACATTTCCTCACGTAATTTCAACCATCAATTTTCACACCTACCCACCCTACAACAATGAGTCAAAATGGAACCTAAATGACAATGGTACCCATCTAATAAACACAGATTAATCTTATCACAGATTCCTGCAACGTAATTAATACAGATACAAAGTTGACCCGAACTGCTTTTGAGGTTTTCTTAATCTTTGCGAGAGTCATTTGCAGACTCTTTGGAACAATCTGAAACATTTACAGGCTCTTTTCTATCAAGTTAGAGGTGCTATGTTAAAATTCATACTCTTCCATTCTCAGTACTTTCAGTAATTTGATTCAGAAGTTTCTAAGGAGAAGCCAGTCAAGGCAGACTGTTACAGGAAATCCAATCTTAAACAGACATCTAATGAATTGACCTAACCCGATTGACCGACTCAGTGAGAGGAAGTTGACATAATACAACCTTCTCTCGAAATATGGAAACGACAGGAGTGTATGTCGTTTTCATGACAAGCAGTATCTTGAAATGAGGAATATGGAACGGACTTGTCCTCAGTAATCTCAAAATATCGTTCAAAATTATACGAGTCTCTAAATTTAAATGATATAAATAGGAGTATTGTGATATTTCACTCGTTGGAAATCGATTAGTTGATATATTTAGAATAATTCATTGAATCATGTTTTGTGTCTATAATTCAAAAATGTTCTTTACATGCATTGAATAGTTTTGGTGAATTCGATCTCTGAATCGTGTCTGACTACGAATCCTCGAAATATAATTAATAAATTTCTTTAAATTGAACGAAGCTATAATTCGGATGAATGACATATTGAATGGGTAGTATGCAATGTAATTTCTGCTCTTTCAGAAATATTTTATAAAATTTTCCTAAGAATTAAATATTTGATTTCAGTCACCAAATACCATTTATAACCATTCATAAAATCTATCAGAAGTCCTTCGGTATGATAGCCGATGACATCTGAAAAGAGATTTCACTTTTCATCTCTTTCATGCAGTTCTATACTTGAGACCTTTAAGGGCCTTGGTTATTAATTGAGCTCGACAAATGCATTCGGTTGCAACAATCTGGAAGTTTAATCATTTTCCTTTTTTCTAGGTCCTAATATATATCTTTATTTCTATCTGCGTTGTCGTTACAATGCAAAAAAGGAGACGGCGATGCTAATAATTACAAAAACCAAGATGTCGTATTTATTAGTGCCTTGGTGGCTTACAACAGCAAATTAAACGACGATGATAATGACCATCTCGCCGTCCGCATAAATGACGTCCTAGAGGGGTAACCATACTGATCATTAAATATTGTGAAGCTCGATATTTTGAAATCTCTTCCTTCCTCTCGTTCTTGGAATAGACGTGCATTCAGGTCACGTAGAAATAATGGATTAACATACACTAAAAGCAGTTTGTACAGACATTATTTCAGGTCAGGGTGAAGGAACTGACAGCCATTATTTTTCTTTTTTATCTGATGGCAAGGAAAACACTTTTCTTATCATGTTAGTAAATTATGAAACTAATCAGAGAACCCTTCTCACTCCACGGCCTGGCAACCTACCATTAATTTTATATTCTGTGCGGTCCTCAGTTTGGCTGCCAAAGTATATTCCAATACCGACTCGGCAATTGATAGCCATATAATAGTCCGCGAACTGGAAGATTAGTCCTTGTTTTTACCGACTGAGATCCTGTGTAATATATTGCTGGTCAAGCAAACTGATCTCCCTTACAATACCTATACTCAAAATAATTACACAATTTTACCCACATTTTTATTATTATTTTTTTCCAGAAGCTTTTATTACGAAATTAAAACAAGAGGAAATTTTCTAAAATAATATCAACAAAAACCAGTGTTTGATATATAGAATATTCAATGTTAAATTTGATCATCATCTACAGTACGTTGCTTTGATACTATGTTCTAGAGTTTCTTAGTGTTTCCTGTTTTATGTTTAAGAAATATTTTGAACACAGCAATATGATCGTGTATTGACTACACATGGAAATGGACATCTCAACGGTCCAGGTCCCAGTTATAAGTAACTATCGCTTTTATTGCATCTCACGATATTTTCCTTCATTCACTCTGCGTGTCCTGCATTGTGATCAACGTTCCCTGGCGGTTGTTTGAGCAGCCTCATTTCCGCGTGAGAAAAACATTTTCAGAAACATTTGTGATTGTAAATTGTAACTACTGACTAAATACACGTTTGTAATAATGTCTTTTTATTAAAGATGTATGGCTTAGAAATCACGTATAGTTTTCATACTTTATCGCATGAAAATGTTATGCCACGATTACGAATGCACCACTAAACTAAACTAGACTTACATGTAGTTCTTATTCTAACATCAAAATAATGCTGAACGCTAAAGTTTCTGCCGCCTATCCTTCTGCGACGACCATAGTTGATAAATTCTGTCTAGATTGATTTCTAATCCAGAGCCTTGATAAGACTTTATCCTCATCATCATGTCCAGTGGTCAGTTTCCAGACGGTTCCGAGATTTGGTCTTGATGGCATTCATAAGGCTAAAACCGCGTTCACAGTCTGCACTTGATGCCTGGAACGTTGAACACACATCCAGAAGACGAGACAACATGATAAATTGTTCATCGTTGAGTGCAAACCGGACTACGTCTCCTAATGTTTTCATTAACCCGGACTTGAATTTTTCAGAAATTATGAATCTGAAATCACGATACTGACGCACAAGTTTTTTTCACGTTTCATTTGTATCTTTGAAGAAATGACGGTATCTGCCAAACAACTCTACAATTTCTTTTTCTCCACTGTCAAGAACAGCTGTGTTTGGCAGAGCAATTGTTTCGAACAACTTCCACTCCATTAGTTCATTTTCTGGAAAACGGCTGTCCATATGTAAACACACCACGTTCAACAAATCGTAGATTGGCAGCCATATTAATATTTTCGTCGCCGTCTATAAAACTTCGTCATTCCAGTGCACGGTGCCTCCTAAGTAGTGTACGCGTAGCTTAGATATTCTGGCTTTAACGAACTGAAAAGCTTCAATTGTTGTTAGGTTACTCCGCTGCAACAACCTGTTCAGCTCGGCTAATTCACCAATTACTTCATCGAAAACTATCAGTGCAACACGAATCTGTGGGTTTGTCAACTTCTTGAAGCAGTATTTGCAGACTGGATCGTTGTGTTCTTCAAACTGCTCTTTACAGTAGTCAATCAAAACTGGAATGTTTCTTGTAAATGCTCTCAGTTCGAAATGTCTACAAAGCCAACGTACTTCATTCAGCGGTCTAAATGAAACTGTTTCACAGTCCAGAACTGCCGCCAGCTCTTCAAATGCGGCTTTTTTAACAGATGACCTACTAAACAGCGTGTACACGGTTCGGAGCAATGTCTCAATGTCCTGCATTATTGAAATGTTCTTGCAAGCGTCGTCAATTTCAAGGTCTTCTCGATGAGCAACACAATGCTGTTGCAGCAGATGGGGAACATCTTTGCGAAGTTGTGCAGCTACACCGTTGTCCTTACCCAGCATAACTGACGCTCCGTCAGACGTAAACATGACCATCTTCTGCATGTCTAGTTTGTTGTTTGCATAAAAGATTTTAATAGCCTCAAAAATTGATGTGCTGTCACATGCGCTCAACTTCAAAATTCCGACAAACACTGTCTTATAATTCACGTCATTAAGTGGACGGAATTTAGTGTACAAAATCAACATTTTGGTGACTGAAATATCAGTACTTTCATCAGCGATAAGAGTATGATAACTGGAATTACGTAGATCACTTATGATTTCTTGTTAGACAACCTCGTTGATACACTCCACAAATTTGAAGGCGTAATTTTTACTGCGCCAACTCTCCGGAATTGAAACGTACTTAGCCATATGGTCATATATATCTTGTACCGAAAACATCGACACATTCACAGAGATGGCTAGCAATACGTTATCGATCAAAATTTTTACCTCATTGATGTCAGCATTCTTCCACTTAGAAAACTCTTCTTTTTTTCTCGATCTTCCGCGCTTTCAGTTAGTAGTCTGTGCAGGCCTCCGGATTTTTGGCATCGTAGTTTAGACACCGAACCCAAATGAATTTTCTGAGTATGGTGGCGCTTCAAGTAATCCATTTTCCAATCGTCCCAGCGTTTCCCGCTACTGAAATCTCCGACAGCAAGAGCTTGTTAACACAACTGACAAACGGCATCGTCAGTGCTGTCACGATAAGTGAAGATATCGCCCAGTTTCGTTCGTCTGTTTTCTGCTGACTTTGGAAGTTCTGTCTCTACCAGCTCACTAAACCATTCGGTTTTAAACTTAGAACTACACTTTTTCTTTGCAAAACTGTCTAACATAATCTCGTTCGCTTTACGTTTCGACATCGGTTGCAAATTTTAACCACAAAGAAATATTATGCTGTATTAAACTGGTTTAAACTTCCAAAGTGGAATCCGACACGGATAATCTGATTGACACAAAGGCCTATAGGCTACGGCGTCACCTGTTGGGAGCTAGCTAGCCGGCGCAGCCGCCTAGCATCAAGGCAGTTCACCAGCATCAGCATCCCCTCTCAATAGGCTGGCGCGCCAAGCTGGTCTGCTGGGTACGCTCAGCTGCGGGCATACACAGTCACAGATCTTGACCTTCCGTTGACGCAATGATAAGTAAGTAGGTTAATAATTCAATGGCCTACTTTAAGTTAAATAAAACTTAGCTCATATGTATTTGCTACAAAACTTGTGCGCGGAATTTTGAAACTGCTGCGCACCTTAGAGGGAACATTGATTGTGATGTAACGTGACATCGTCCACTGGGATGGATCGGTCCATATCTGAGACAGACTTGTCACTATATTCTTCCATTTTTTCTATATGTCCTGCAACGTGCCGTGCGTTGCGTGACGTTGTCTGGTTATATGGACACCCTATATCTGATCTGGACTGGGTGACTGTCATTAAATTAAGTAATAGAATATTTATCATGAAATAGGTAATACGATGTGATCAACTTTAAACCTGTATGGTGTAGTTTAAGATCTGTGATATGCAATAATGGATTTTAAATACCAGTATTCAGATTTGAGTTTTTACTCACGGCACTCTTTTCGACTGTTTGTCGGTGGTGCAACCGTCTTGAAATTTGTTGTGTCCACCCTACAGGCCTATAAAATGACAAAATTAACCACAATATGTTGTAGATAAAACTCAGGGTGTACAACCTCATAGTTTTATTCTTTGGGTACACCAGAAAGCCCGAGCTGACTTTCCAGTGTTCCCAAAGAATATAACTATGAGGTTGTACTCCCTTCCTCGGATATATATGCCTAAGTGTACTCATTGGTAGTTTAACTTCCCTTTTTCCATAGAAAAAAAAAACAAAAGAAGATTTTAAGAAAAACTAATTTTTAACTTGTTCTAATGGGAGAGATAATTTTGCTCGCCTAAGGCGAAAAATCAAAATACAAAATTCAGAAGTATTACCTTTTTCACCGCTCCGGTGGCCTAGTGGTTAGAGCGTCCGCCTCGGATGCGGGAGGTCGTGGGTTCGATCCCCGGCCGAGTCATACCAAAGACTTACAAAAATGGTACTAACAACTGCCTCGCTTGGCGCTCAGCATTAAGAGGTTAGTGTTAGGACTGGTCGGCGTGGTGTCAGGATAATGTGACTGGGTGGGACATCATGCTACATATCTGCGGCATGATGCCCCAGTGCTAGACATCACTATAAACTGCCACACTGCAGACATCGTAGCGATATGACTGAAACATTGTTAAAAGCTACGTTAAAAATCTAAATCACACTCACACACACACCTTTTTATTCTGTCTTTGTTTCGTACGTTCGTAGTGCGTGTATTTCTTGTTGTCTTTCATGTACAGGTTTTGCCCTCAGGGGTCAGGTATGATTACCTTAAACTTCAAAATACGCATACATTAATTAAACTTACAATTGAATCGACAGTTCAGTCAAATATGGGGGCTTAAATTTCCCGCAATGCATCACGTTCCGTGACGTAGGTTGTTGGCCTTGGTAAATGGAGCGAAGCTCGGTGGGCTGTGGCAGACTATATCCTTATATCCGTCAGGGCAAAACTGACTTGACTGCCCCACTAAAACCACCGTACTTATTACATGACACTTTGACCTTTTGCCCCTATCCCAGGAAGAATATGTTCGAGCGAATATGATTGACATGGCTTTCATAAATATCTTTTTAATTTGACTCATCGCATACAAGTACCATTACTGTGATTTATTTAAAAATCTTTTAACACAATTTTGGGTGATGACAGTTCTGTAAATTCGGTTCAAGGGATTAATTTTTTAAGCGCCTGGTATAATAAAGTCTTTATTTTCTAAAATAATTGGATAATCCTAGACGCTGCAATCCGTGTGGTTTTGTACCAAAACCTGTCACGCATTTAATGTATTTAATATCCGACATTTGAAAGTTTCGTATTTTGGAATAACATGTGCTATTTGAAAACAGGTGTTGTTTTGTACACACTTGTTCTGGGACACGTGACACATGTAGCAGAGGAAAACTGACTTGTCATATATGGGTTTTGCTATGCGTGGCCATGAATAATGTATGTGGAAAACATTTAACAGCTACTCCAGTATTCGAAAGTGCAGAAAACTCCAGGGATGGGGTGTCTTCCCAAAGCAGTTCTTAAGGTGATGGATTATGTAACAATAAGAACTATACGTTGTTTTTAAAAATCAAATTTATGTCTAAACACTCAGGCCGGCAGTGTACTTTCCAAGGATTCAACATCAGATGAAAATAGTCTCTTGTTTTCCGGCACACGTTTGATCTTCGCCAAAAAAGTACTTGATTCCTATATTCCTAATCTCCTGAATCGTTTGAATGAGTGACAAATGGTTGCCAGGGTTTATTAACTGAAGTGAAACAAGTAAAAAATTAATGATGATCACAGTAAGTAATAGCTATGAACACGAGAAAGAAACACGCGATCTTTGTCGAAGACTGTATGGCAGTTTGTGCAATGTAGCCTTTAACATCCTTATTGATCCTATTCATTTGAGTGACTTACAAGGACAAGGACATGGTGGACAGGAAACGAACTGAGCTCGATTGAAAAGCAACAAAATGATTGGGATTTTCTTACAGCCGTTTTCAGATGTATCTTTTGATTAATTATTTTTTTATGATATACGTTATGAAAAGAAATTATTAGATTTTTTTCGGGGCACATACCATTAATGTTTGGGTTTTTTTTGTTTGTTTTGTTTTTTGTTTTTTGTTTGTTTTTTCATTTTTTTTTTCTGCAACTCACTATCTGTAGAATTCACATTGTGGAATAAGAAACCCTAAGAAAGAGCGGTTTTTAGTATTTATATATTTGTGTCCGTCTTCTTATTATCTAAGAAGAGACCAACATCCCTACGTAAGAAGTATAGAAATAAAGGCAGGCTTTCAGATTCAATAGCCGATCTTCATTTTCTTTCCTCAGGATGAAAGAACTATAAAGCAAAAACATAATAAAAGAATGGAAGAAAGATTAGTAGATTTTAACTAATTTTTTAAAAATATGTTTTATGAAGAAAAAAAAACCCTGCTGCGAGTACTTTAAAATGTCTTCCCATGGTGGATGGGGTGCGGTCTTTTAAACAATTCAAAGGAATTATTTTATTTAAGACATTTACGTCTTTTGCAAAATGCAAAACAAGGGCAAGACGAAACTGTACGCATGCGATTCAGTACGGAAAACGTTCAGAAGCGGAAAGTAAACGAAACACAACAATAACATGACCATTATGAGAGTAGGAACAATAAGCAAACTACGAAATGGCCTGCTTCAGTTACAGTAGATTCAGCAATACACTTTGGAATGGTCATGAGCGGTGCAAAAGAGTTCAAAATGGTACGTAAACGAAGGAAAGATCTGCGCGGAAAGGGAACGGTGAAATTACAAAACGAGACCTTTTGCTAAATGGTATGAGAACAGTACGTTATGGTACACCAATTCAGGAACAAAAGATGGTACATGTACTGTAATATCATGAGCGATTCTTATGCCTTAAGGTCCTTATGGGATTCAACCCAAAAATAAACGCAAAATCTAAATAAAGCCAGAGATCTGCAGCAAAACAGAACATTACCACAATCATTTTTCGCCTCTCATAATACGATCACGTTCCATCAGATTGCGCCATATAACCTTACTCCAGAAGTCTGGTCAAAACGCTGAAACTGAGGTTATATCAACCTTGCTTGGTCGGATTTTGCCTTTAAGTACACAGACTTCTTCATATACATGTACACGGAATCCCAAACTTCAAGGGCTTCATTATAGACGGTTATTAACAGCCTGCGCTCGCGTGCAAGCATGACGGGATAAACAGGTCTCTTAAAAACGCTGAACTTAGCAGATTCTAATTAATAGAAGAATCTAGTGTCATATTTTTTGTTCGACTTATAAACTAATTATGGAGTAAAGATTTGCGCAGCAGATTGGTTTATGTTTTGCTTGCGGTGTGTGTCTGTAATTTGTATAAGTTGGTGTACTTTTTCTTATCCATTCGCATTCCTATAAAACCTTATGGATATCGATGATGCCCGTCTGTCTGTCCCTCAAATCCATATGTCCGTCTGTCTTTCTCTCCAACACGTCTTTCGTCAGGCGGAATAACTCCCCTGATTACGTTTTGGTGAACGAGATGTGAGAGAAACATTATGCATAGTTCTGCTGACAGTGAGAAATCAGGTGCATTGGGGCTAAATTACGCAGGAATTCTTCCTTTTACGGATGGTCCTTGTTCTTTGCAAATCGTTTGTTGAGCAAAAATTGGTCGAGCGAAAATGAATTTCCCCATTACTTTAATGGCAATAATTCAGTGCCAGATAAAACTATTGCGGGGCCTGTAGCATATGTTATAAAGGGGCCCTAAATTTAAAAAAAAAATCACATAAATATTAAAACACATAAATTTTTAACTTGCATAGTAAAGTAATTGTACTTTTTCATTTGCTATACAGCCAGATAACACGACAAATATGTCTGACATTTCAGTAATAGTATAATTTACATGTAGGTAATTGATAACTTGAAAGCATTTAGGGCGGGACCCTTGAAAGTGCGGGGCCCGTAGTATATGCTACTTTTGCTACTAGGATAATCCGGCACTGCATTAATTAGAGACAGGTGTCCTGTGATAATACACGTATAAATTATAGCGAAGGAATGTAAAGCTATGCAACACAAATATGTACTTATTTATTTTAAGGGACAGTAATTAATTTGAAATGAATAGAGATAATTAACACAAATAGTACAAAGGAAAAAATGAACAAACATAAAAAGAAAACGATGCACCTATTCGACATCAACGGGCAATGATTTACTGGTATAGTGTACACAACAAACTAAACAGTACTGTACACAGAGACGCCCACTGGATGCGCAAGGGATGGTGGGCAGGGTGGGCAAGTTACGCTTGGCGTGCTTTCGTTGTAGCGAAAATTCATTATGCATAATGAAACAGGGGTAAAATATATTAAAATGCGTTAACGCGAAAATTCGGTAATTGAACGAAAGTAAAAATGAGGAGTTAGGGTATTTACACCCATGTAATCGTTGGACTAAACCAAGAAGTACTTCTCCTCCTATTTTTCTGACATTACTGGTGACGGAGACCAACGTTGCTTATCACTATTTGTTCTGGAGTTTTCAGCCTCCTGCAGTGTCATATTATCGGCCACTCGCTAGTAAATAATAAATTTATTTCGACTGACCTTTACATGTGGATGGTAAGTAAAATCCATCTTCTTTTGACCCATGACATTAAATCCTTCAGAACACTCACTTTTTTCAGTATTAATCCCTGTTAGAACGGAACACTTTGTACCCATTGGTTATTGACCTGAACAATTTTAAATTGCGGACACATGCGTGGAAGCGAGCGACCCGATAGTATGCCAATGCCAATTTGGTTTCAGCCATCATAAATGTCAGAAAAAAATGAAAGGTGAAGAACTATTTCTTGGCCTAATGTTGGACATATATGCACGGATAAATGAATGCAAGGCGCATAAGAAATGATGCAGATTTTCACATCGTCTTACACATTTGTTAGACAAAAGCGTATTTTTTGGTTTGCAATCGACAAGTAGTATTTACAAATCAATTGTTTTCCATTAAATAGCATGTGTCTAGTTTGTTATAGTATGAGCATATGAAATGAAATGACCGATACAGATACATGCATTTGCTTTTCTGGTTCAACTTACCCAGCTAACAAGGATGATGCCGATGGTCATACTTGTGCTATGAAGAACGTTGCTTATGGATTCTTCAAAACTTTGGCAATCTGGAGTCCCACACATCTGACTGGAATGTACCTTAGGTATAACAGATATCGGGTCCACTGATGATCTGTTGCTTTCAGAAGTATCATCTATCCTCGAATTCATTGGAGATCTAAAACCAGTCTGTAATCCGTTATGATTGGTTGAATTATCGATCATCTGACTATACAGATGACTTCCTGCCGGCAAGAGCAACACATTATTTAATTTTGGTATACTTGTTTGACTTGATTTGTGCGTCCAGACAAGTTTTGCTGACAAAACCATTGCATAGAATTCTTCTATGTTGTGTTTATTCAGGTTGATAAATTTATCTGGATAGGTTTCCTGTAGCTTTATGATGAACGCGTTTGCGGACTCAGATGACATTTTCAAAATATCTGAAACGGAGTGAAAATGTTCAAAATTAAAAATTTAAATCAAAGATAAATTGATCAATTTTACATATTTATGCAGAGTTAAATGTAACAAATTTAAGAATATAGCCATATATTGTGATATATTAGTAAAATCAATGATGTCATGTTCAAAATCTTGCACTATGGTCTTTGCCGATATTTACCAAAGTTATCAACGTATCATTTTAATGCTTTTGCGTGTGTGTGTGTGTGTGTGTGTGTGTGTGTGTGTGTGTGTGTGTATGTGTGTGAGTCTGCTTTTTAACGGAGCTTTAAAAAATTTTAATTCATATCACTACGATGTCTGCAGTGTGGCAGTTAAAGTGATGTCTAGCACTGGGGCATCATGTCGCAGACATGTGGCATGTTGTTCCACCCACTCACATTTTCCTGACACCAGGTCAACCAGTCCTAACACTAATCTCTTAATGCTGAGCGCCTAGCGAGGCAGTTGTTAGTACCATTCTTATAAGTCTTTGGTATGACTCGGCCGAGGTTCGAACCCGCGACCTCCCGCATTAGAGGCGGACGCTCTACTACTTTTGCATAATCCAGCTTAACCGGATAATTTCATATCAGATAGTTCATCTTAACATTTGTTTTTATAAGAAATATTTTCAGCGGATGTGAGAAACGTGATTAAAAACACACAATTTCGAGCCCTGTATAAATGCGTGTACTACAATAATTTGTGTATCAAATGGTTAATAACCTGTGATCATTTCTGATTTGCTTTCGATGCAGTAAAGTTTTAAGCTGTCTGGTTTTACTCTTTCAGTTTTGTATTGACTTCAATTTATTAAATTAATAACACAATGAAAGGATGGATATATCAATACCGTTCAAATAAATTTATAGTCCATTTTATTTGTCAATAATCCTAGAAATGACGTAACACAAATTTACAACGGCCGACTACACAAGACTGAAGTATTGTCAATTTGTGAACAAAAAAAAACAAAAAAAAGGAATCAGAACGGTTGTCAACTTACCTTTTACGTGATGTAAATCTAGAATGAGTTCCCCTAGAACTAGGGTACAGTCTATGATGGTAAGGGCCACAATAAATAGCAAGAAGAATTTCTTCATCAAAATCTTGGCACCTTTCTTTCGCCATCTGCAACAGACAACAGGCAAGTTAAGGATAGTTGCAGACATGACACAATAAAATGGACTGTTTGAGACTATATGTCTTGTTCATTATCCCCAAGCTTTAACGAGGGATATTGCGATACTCATTGTCTGTCCGTCCGTGCGTCTCTCCGTTCGTCCATCCATCCTTCTGTCGGTCCTTCCATCCATATGTCTGTCCGTGGTGCATCTACTCCTACAGCTCTGGGTAGAAATTGATAGCGTTGAAGTTATTCTTACTTTGGCTATGTTCCCATCTGTGATAGAGAAAATAACTATTAGCTACTAAGTTTCTGTTGTATCAGCTAAATTTTATGAAATAATCTCTTTGGCAACTGCTTTTCCTTTCTTGTCCACTGTGAAAAGAATCATGTGTTGCAATTACATTTTTTTTTTTAAAGCAGAAATAATGACATCATTTTGTTTACTACTGTAAATTTGTCAGTGGGAACCTATACATACATACATACATACATACATACATACATACATACATACATATATACATACATACATACATACATACATACAGCATCGACATCTTTTCATCAGCAACCCATACATACATACATGCATACATACATACATACATACATACATACATACAGCATCGACATCTTTTCATCAGCAACCACTGCGCACTAAGTTTACTGGAGCAAAGCTGCTCAAGCATTTGTGCCAAAGAAGCAAATTCCGTCTTGTTTTTTTTTTGTTTTGTTTTGTTTTTTTTCTTCATAAATCTGTAGCTCAATTTGTTTGTCTCTCTGTCTGTTTGTTGTTGTTTTTTTAATCTGCAACGAGACATATTGATTTAAGACCTCGTGTATGAAATAGAACTTCCGCGAGATAATAATTGCTTAACAATCCTTATCTCTTGGTTTTGCCTTCTCTGCTTTGGACAGAATTCATGAAATGGCACATTGGTACTATATTAGCTTTAAACAGTGTGTCACATTTATGTTTTAACAGTTCGCCAGAAAAGAATTTGTGATGGGAGTGTGAGTGGGAGCTATATCAGCAGCGAATGTCAATTCTGTTCACGAATATTTTATAATTATATATTCACTAGTGCCCCAATGTTGCACTTTTAATATATGTGTATTCAAAACGGTTCACTGAGTTCTAGTATTTTGACCGCTCCGGTTGTCTAAGTGATTAGAGCGTCCGCCTCAGAAGCGGGAGGTCGCTGGATCGAACCATGGCCGAAATATATCAATGACTTATAAAAATTGTACTGGCAGCTGCCTAACTTGGTGCTTAACATCGAGAAGTTAGTGTTAGAACTGGTCGGCGTGGTATCAGGATAATGTGACTGGGTGGGACATGATGTAACATGTCTGCGACATGATGACGCATTGCTGGACATCACTATAAATTGCCACACTGCAGACATCGTAGTGATATGAATGAAAAATTGTTAACACTAGGTTAAAAATCCAAATCACACACACAGACACACACACACGTGTTTTTATCGCGTTATTTGCTCTTTCTATCACTTACTTTATCCAGAGTCTTACATTCGTGGCTGTGAGAGATTCACAGAATGGTATATAATAGTGTGGTTGGCGCAAACACCAATAAAGAAGGTTAGGGGCGGGCTTTTGTATCACAAAGATTTGCCATAAGTTACAAACAGCAATAGTGCTTGTCCTAAGTTGTCAAAACTTTTCTTGGATCCCCTCTCTTACAGTAATCATGTCTATAATTCCAAGTACAAGGGACGGTAACACGCAGACGTTCAAAAGATAAGGAATAAATATGAAACTATAAAACAACCGAAGAAAATTTTAAAACAAAATAAATATTGCAAGAAGAAGAAGATTTCGTTCGGTGTTTTTAGGTGCAACGGGACAAACAGGCTATTTAGTGACCCAGGCTGGTCCGATGTTAAGATTTCAACTTATACATTTTTCAGTCGCGAGTTCAGCACGCTAACCTCTGAACCACCGCGGCACAAAGCAGAAGGTCAAGAGGTTAAGATATGTACGATTCAACCACCGCTTCCACTGAATATCTGAAAGTGTTACTTCAAACTGAAGATTGAACTTTTAAAAAAAAAAAAAAAACCACCGTACACATCGTTAACATTTTGTATTTTCTCAAACGGAACGTTTGTACCCACTTTATCTCACAACATTAATTGTATGGAACAAAATGTCAACTGGTCATTGTATAGCTTCTACTTACGTGCATTTTAAATGTCATCTGCATGAGTACTTTGTTCAATACTACCTTTCTTTATTTATTTGTGATTCTTAATTTCTGAAGGTTAATTAAACCGTTTAAATGATTTCACATATACGATCCGAAACAATTTCTAACACCCCACTGCACCCCATTGGCGCGTGTAAACTTATTAAACCTAATATTTCTATCACGGTGTTTCTTTTCTTCAGACTTTGGAGCCTTCTGCGCACTGAAAGCAAACTAAATCGCAAACACGCCTTCGCACAACGGATCGATTCTGCAGTGTGGTTCTTTAACGGATGTACTGTTTCCTCTTTATTTCTATTTGACGATATTAATTCAAATGCTACGGCAACTGTTCATCTGATGTGGGGGTTCTTTCTGTGTCAGAAAATAAACAACTTTCCCGATTTAACTTAAGGTAACCGAGCTCTAATGAAAACCATGTTATCCCCGTACGAAAAATCCATGTACTACATGCAGGTTAAATATCAACAAGAGAGAGCGGGAGAGAAAACGAAAGAGACAAACGGACAGAATATAAAGACAAAGGTTAATTTGAAGCAAGGAATTTCCTAAACAAGTAAATATTGATGATAGAGAGGGCAAGTAAAGGTATCTCAGTTAAAGATTTGGTCTATCTACATTCTCCTCATCCATCAGCCCAACCCTCAAATCAGCATCGTCGATGTACTTTATTATTAATATATTATTATTATTATTATTATTATTAGTAGTAGTAGTAGTAGTAGTAGTAGTAGTATTCGTGGTAGTAGTAGTGCTAGTAGTAGTATTAGTATTAGTGGTAGTAGTAGTGCTAGTATTAGTAGTAGTATTAGTGGTAGTAGCAGTGCTAGTATTAGTATTAGTGGTAGTAGTAGTAGTAGCAGTAGTAGTAGTAGTAGTACTAGTAGTAGTAGTAGTATTAGTGGTAGTAGTAGTGCTAGTATTAGTAGTAGTATTAGTGGTAGTATTAGTGCTAGTATTAGTATTAGTGGTAGTAGTAGTAGCAGTAGTAGTAGTAGTAGTATTAGTATTAGTGGTAGTAGTAGTGCTAGTATTAGTATTAGTGGTAGTAGTAGTAGCAGTAGCAGTAGTAGTAGTAGTACTAGTAGTAGTAGTAGTAGTAGTAGTATTAGTGGTAGTAGTAGTGCTAGTATTAGTAGTAGTATTAGTGGTAGTAGTAGTGCTAGTATTAGTATTAGTGGTAGTAGTAGTAGCAGTAGTAGTAGTAGCAGCAGTAGTAGTAGTAGTATAACCAGTAGCAGTAAAGAAAGACGGTGAAAGACAGAATGATAGATAACTGATTCAGAACCATGTTCAAGGCATCTCACCACTCCGGTGGCCTATTGGTTAGAGCCTCCGCCTCGGATGCGGAAGGTTGTGGGTTTGAACCCCGGCCGAGTCATACCAAAGACGTAACATATTTATGTACCATATGTACTAAAAGCTGACTCGCTAGGCGCTCAGCATTAAAAGGTTACTGTTAGGACTGGTCGGCCTGGTGTCAGGATAATGTGACTGAGTGGGACATTATGCTACATGTCTGAGGCATGATGCCCCAGCGCTAGACATCACTATAAACTGCCACACTGCAGACATCGTAGCGATATGACTCAAAAATTGTTAATGCTACGTTACAAATCACACACACACACACACACACACTGTTCAAGGCATCTTGATCGTTGTTACAGTGAGCATTATGGAAGCGAGTGGATTATGAATCCAGTAGCTGCCTTTGCGAGATGCAAAAGGTGCGATCGCACCGGGCCCGCAAGCTGGGATGTGGGGACGAAAAATGTTTACATTTATTCTTACTAAATCTGCTTTTAAAATTAAAATGTACTCTGTTTTGTGTTCAAATGGAAATGATCCTTTCGCAAATAAAACAGATCTGTATTATTCTGTGAATATTTCACAGATTATAATTAATTAAATATGAACATGTCCAAAGGCCTCTCTCTCGATCGATCGATCGATCGATCGACCATCGTAGCAAGATACGGGCTAAAATCTATGAAATGACGAGCGTAGAGGATATTCGTTTGTGTCATCCCATTATATCTCTGGACTTATGAATGATGGTAAAAGTTAAGTCAAACCGACGGAAGGATATCAGAGAGAGAGAGAGAGAGAGAGAGAGAGAGAGAGAGAGAGAGAGAGAGAGAGAGAGTTTATGGTCGGTGGTACTGTTACTAAAGCAGAATAATGACTTAGATCAACTGTAAATATATTAAAATATTTTAATTACCTCTTGTTGGTTCGTCATTTCGCTTAGTTTCTATTCCATATTAATTTCCAGGCGCTGGTACGTGAATGGCTAAGCATTCGTGTGAATGGCATAGCTAACCAAATGTTTGTAGTGCATCATTAAAACCGTCTTTCATGTTTAAATCATAAATGTGTGTATTATATTGATTTAATCAATGTGAAGAAAAATAGAAACTAAAAAAAAGAAAACAATCAACTTATCAATATGTAAAAGTGATTGTAAATAGTCACAAAAGGCATAGAACTACATTTTGTAGCGGACACACTCGGGGATATGAGGAGTTCATTCACTCGGTCAATACACAGCTGCTTGTTGTAAATCTTAACTCCGTTCAAAGAGCTAATATATGTATTTGTATGTGATATAAATAAAAATTATATATAGTATGTACACTGTATCAGTGATATACCACTCGTATAAATTTTTCATTAAAAGGAAACTCGGCAAGCCTCGTTTCCTTTGAATAAAAAATTTATACATCTCGTGGTATATCATTGATACAGCGTACATACTATACATATATTCTATTGTAAAACACAAAACAACTATTTGACCTAATCCGTCTGATATGGCATATGACGGATGGTGATACCTCGAGTTATCTCGTAGTGGAAATGAAGATTCTGACTTTATGTTTCGCCCTGTGGCAGTCAAACTTAACATATGCCAATTTCCACGAATCATTGACCAATGCAAGCGTTGGCAAGGTGTGAGGTGTTACGTAATGAAAGCCATACTATGGAATTTTCAGTATATGCTTAAACGGTTATACTAATTCGAATGGAATAACTGTGAAGAGAAAATTCATTTTTTATGACATGTCATGTTTATTTTTAAACTTGGCCATGTTTGTTCTGGCGACATGTTAATAGTCCTGGAATTATCATGCAACGCGCCTGCCACCGCATCTGTTGCTTAACAATGCCAGACTACCTTAATTAAACCAATGTGGTAGATATCTATCACTTAAATTGTTGAATATGTCTGCATAGACATGACATCATTTTAACACTCATTTGATCTCAACACTGTAAATTTGCATCTCTTTCTTCTTATGCGCATTTAAGAACACGTTATCTACGACTGTCTTGCGGTCATGGATAAAGCCTTGCAAATGTCTCACTTTTCTATATAAATGTGTTTCCAAACTAGAAGAAGTGCCATTATAAAAAAAAGTCACTATGAACAGCAGAACCCTATGCCTTCAAAAGAACGACTCAGGTCAAAACGCATTGTGATTATTATTATTATTATTATTATTATTATTATTATTATTATTATTATTATTATATTGTGGTTAGCGAGGTCGAGGTCAAGGATAGTGTGTTAAAAACATTTCGAAACTCAGGATGGTAATTACTGTGCCAACCGAAATTACTTGGAAATTACTTGGAAACTCAGGTCGGTAATTACTGTATCAACCTAAATTACTTGGAAACTCAGGTCGGTAATTACTGTGTCAACCAAACGACTTGTTATCTTCAAGATGTATTGCAAAGCTTGGTCTCATTAACAGTACAAGACTCCCATAGAAGATCGGATTAAACAGTCGGTAGATGGAACCTAAACGGAATTACATGTGAATTATATCAGGAATACTCTATCCATCGTAGTTGATTCTGGTGCTTGCAGATTTTGTTTTAACTCAATCGAATCAGACACTACATCTAATGTCACGAGGGGACTATCGTATTTTGAGTTTTGTTTCTTAGAAGTTATCACAACTAATGTAACTTGATTTCATAATTCATGGGGGATCAAACTAAGGTGATATTGTTTCAAATGCATTTTACTCTTTACCGTAGCCGATTGTAACTTAACGATATAGTCGTCCACAATCTGAAATTTAGGATTCGAGTAAACAATTGGATGAAGATGAGGTTTCGTCTTGAATTTGATCAATCAGTTATTATGTATATTTAATTTGCATTGTTAGTTAGTTTATTATTTGTTTATTATATGCTATGGATAATGCAAATTGTATAGCTGACCTTGTCCAAAATCAGCGACAGTTTTGTAAGCAACATTATTTACCTTTTTCTGACCGAAGGAAAGGTATTAGGATTATTATCTTAAACTGAGTCAAGGACATTGTGTTTACTGTGTTCTTTATTATAATATTAGTAAAGACCGTGCAATTAAAAATTAGATTTTATTATTAGGTAATAGTTTTGTTTAGAAAATGCTAAATGTGATCTAGATCATGTAGATGAACATACAATCTTGTTTACTGGGAAAAAAAATATTCCTGCAATAACATCTTAAACAGTCTTATTGTTGTGTACAGTATTTCATTTGGGCTGGAATTTATTTATTCAAATTAATATCATTCAGCGGAAATACAAAGTGCTCATCTAAAATAGTATTCTTGGACATAGAGACTTATAAATAAAGTGAAATTCAACCTACGATATATTCTTGGATATTATTATTATTGTGATTCAACAAATGACTATTAGCTCATCATTACTATTCAGGCCATCACAAGCACATCAACACTACCAGCGTGGATTTATTTTATTTTATTTATTTATTTTATTTTAGAATATCACTAAAGCATTTTCGAAACTTTAATTATTAGGACTTGTGTTAGAACTTCTAGGATTATTTGGGATTTAATTATCAACGACGTAAGTGAATTTTTTTATATTTTCACTTTGTCTTTGAAGGAAATAAATTGTTTGTTGAATTTTAATAAACTTGATGGTTTTCGCTCTTTTTTGTTACTTTGTTTAAGACCATAGATTCGTAACACAGATCTGAAAAGCGTAGGCCGTATCCCCATATCAGATAATATTGATGGAAGGGTTTACTTTTGTTTTCATTGCTTAAAATAAAGATCTGCACGTCTTCTAAGGAATGAAAGAACATCGAATCGTCAATCTATCATAATTCCATTTATTCTGATTCCATTATTGGAAATTAGAATTCACAATGCGCCATCTGTACAAGACAAGAACCGGTGAATGTGCAGTACAAACACTGGCTGTGACTTATCTACAACTGGACGGTGAAGCGTGTCTGCCCATGCGTTATTCAGCTAATTACCAACGCTGTGTGCCATGTAGAGGCGCTTAAAAAGTGTTATTAATCATTCAAATGCCTTTTGAATGATTCTGAATGTAGCAGGCTTAGAGAATGGCTGCTCTTCGTTTCAATGTGAGATGTAGCTATCTAAAAAGCATGTAAATACGAGGCGAAAACGAGGCATGGGGTATGTTTAAAGTGATTGTCTGCGTTTCAGACCGCGTTGAATTCCGACCCTGTCTCGCTCTATCTATAGATACTGAAGCATTAGGCTGAAGTAAAGCTAATCCAGTTATAATTTAAGACTTGATCTATATGCATAAACAGACGCCCAAAGAACAATTGAGTTTCAAATGCTTCATGTTCGCGAAGACAGCCTCTTTTTCTCACCAGTGTAAACATTCTTGAAGGACTCACGGTACTAATGATATGGAAAAATGGGAACCAGTCTAGAAATGGGTGAACACAAAATAGAACATATATGGGTTTGGCTGGCCAGGACTGGTTGATGATGAAAGTTAGATTTAAGTACAACAAATTCTTCTGAGAGCTTATCCTAGTTGTAATTGAAAAAAAATAAATAGAGCCAATGCGTTATTGACAGCATTTCAGTTCTTTTACAGACTCAAGTCTGCAGGACTCGTTACTGTAATCAACATCTGACTCTTTGGTGAGGTATTGAAAGCATACGTTTCAAACACATGTAGAGCGAGAAATTGCCGAGGCTCATATAGTTTTCTCTACACAGATGCTGTCATCAAGGAATTGTATATACCGATAAATGTAAGTTTGATCATGAGCACTCAGAAATTTAAAGTTATTGAACTTTTCATACCGTGGTGATTGCATAGTTTTACTATGGGAACTGTATTAGTACCGTGAGTCCTGAAGAATAATCGTGGGCAACTGAGAATATGTCTCTGTTCTGTTAAAGTGAGACGTAGTTTGAAACATATGACTATAGTATCGTCATGTGAAGGAAAAA